>MCJB01051230.1:415467-510302 GCA_002018475.1 Nicotiana obtusifolia | reverse complement strand
TATCCCGAAGTATATTCCTTTTTTTTCCCACTTAATTGGTTCATTTATTTCTATCTTTCTACTGTAGATGTGTGTGTGTGTGTGTATATATATTGGTATATAACTGCACAGGTTTATTTGGAGTCTGGTTCTAGCCTCGTCACTACCTCGCCAGGGTTAGGCCAGGCACTTACCAGCACATGGGGTCGGTTGTGCTGATACTACACTCTGCACTTTTGTGCAGATACCGGCGCAGCAGGTGTCGGACAGTAAGTAGACAGATTCTCCTATTTTGGCGCGACTCCTCAGGCGACTCAAGGTAGGACTGCAGCCGCTCGCAGCCCTTGAAGTCACCTGTCTCTATTTTGTATCTATTTCTACATAGTTCAGAAATAGTACTTTTGATATTCCTTTCAAGACCCTTATATGTAGTAAATCTTAGACTGTCTGTGAATCCTCTGACACCAGTTCTTGGGGTAGTTTGTTAGGACGGATTACGTTTGTATATTAGTGTTCTTTGTGTTTAGCTACTTTCTTATGTTGATACTTATGATTTACTAATGGTTTTGGTAAAGAAGGAATGATGTATTTATAAAGATCCCGCGCGGTGAAATTTATTGATCATGATGTTGTAGATGAGAAACTGGTAATGGTGAAGTATGTGAAGAAATGATGATATTAAAATACTTTATATTATTGTATACTACTATCTATTTGTGTTACGATTTTGCTGTGAAATAACTAATTTTGAATGTTAATTAATTAATGAATTAATTATCGGCTGGCCTAGCTCCCATTAGTAGGCGCCATCACGACTCCCGAGTGGAGGGAGATTTGGGGTCGTGACATCTGTGAACTGTGAGACCCATGTAACCTAGAGCTCTGATACCAACCTGTCACGACCCGGATTTCCCACCCTTGGGAGTTGTGATGGCGCCTACTAGTGAAAGCTAGGCAAGCCAATCAACCGAATTATTTACCACGTTCTCATTCGAAATCAATTCAACCAAAACCAACCATAAATAAACAACACAATTTAACGAGCGAAATGCATAGAATATTTCAAATAAAATCTCTTTCACAACTACTCAAGATCTGGTGTCACAGTTTCACAGACTGTCTAAGAGTACTACAAACAAGGTTTTGAAAGAAATAACAAAATACTGTTTCCGAACTACATGGAAGAAACAGGTAAAGGAAATGGACAGGGGATGCCAAGATTTGCGAACGTCTGCAGTACTACCTTGGGTCGCCTGATAATCACAACGCTGGAAGCTTTCTACTGTCCGAGGCCTGCGGCACCGGGATCTGCACAAAAGAGTGCAGAGTGTAGTATCAGCACAACCGACCCCATGTGCTGGTAAGTGCCTGGCCTAACCCCGGCGAGGTAATGACGAGGCTAGGACCAGACTCCAGATAAACCTGTTTAGTTATAAACATATATGTATCTACAACAGAAAACTAGAAGTACATAAACAATTTAAACGGGGAAAAGAAAACATACATTGCAATAACAGACAAATAAAGTGAAACGAATCATCAACGATTAAGAAGGAAAACTGCAATTCAGCTTTTAACACAATGAGATGAAATACAAGCCACCTTCACCTCCCGTAACCTCTTGTTGCAGGCGTGCAACCCGTTCCCACTTACAGTAACCTCTTGTGACAGGCGTGCCACCCGCTCCCACATACATCACATCCCGCGGCAGGCGTGCCACCCACTTCCACTTATAATATATCCTGTGGTAGGCGTACCACCCGCTCCCACTTTCATAATATCTCGTGGCAGGCGTGCCACCCGCTCCCACATACAATATATCCTGTGGCAGGCGTGCCACCCGCTCCCACTTACAATGTATCCTGTGGCAGGCGTGCCACCCGCTCCCACTTACAATACCACAACAATCACAAGAAGTCCCGGCAAGGGAACAAGGCAACATAACAACTTCCCAATTAGGGAATAAACAACATCAAACAATCATACTGGCCAGGGGGAAATCAGTTATAACCAAACCATATTCAACTCCTATTTAACTCAATTAATGTTAGTACTTAATTACAGTCGAAGTTCTACAATTAACCTCCTAACCCAATTATCATTTCATTAAACCTAGACACGACGCTACTATTGTGACACCGAATCCCTTAAACTCCTAATGAACTCCTAAGACACTACCCATGACTTAGACACTGGACCCCTTTTTGACTTCTAACACTTCCTTATTCAACTAGTCCATCTAACAATCTAAATTATGCCGAATAAAAGATACATCAACCTGTAATCACGAGGAACAATTAAAATGATAAATTCATATGGTAGGCGTACCACCCGCCCTCATTTCACGATATCTTGTGGCAGGCGTGCCACCCGCTCCCACTTATGTCACAACAATGTCACGGACAATATTCAAAAATCAGAATAATAGTTGCACAACAATTATAAATAAACGACCCACGGTCATGCTCGACACCAATATATAGGTACTCGTCACCATACCTATACATTGTTCTCAACAAGAAGCAATTTAGTAATTAGCACATGATTTCTAGTCCCTCAAGCTAAGATTAGGACAGCCAATTACCTCGCTTTGCAACTGAATTCAAGGTTCCGATAAACCTTTGCCTTGAAACTTTGCGTCCGAAGGCTTCAAATCTAGTCACAAATAATTTAATACACTCAATACACATAGTAGAAACTAATTCCATATGAATTTACAAATTTTCCGGATTAAAATCCGAAATTTAACTCAAAATTGCTAGTGGGGCCCATTTCTCGTAATCGTACAAACCCACAAAATGTGATAACCCATTCCGATATGAGTTCAACCATATAAAATTTGTCGAATTCCGACATCGGATCGACCTTCAACCCTCAAATCTAAGCTTTAGGGTTTCCACCAATTTCCCAACTCAAAATACCAGTAAAAATGCTAAAAACAACTATAATCTTAGGTAATTCCTTCAAAATCGAGTTAGGAACACTTACCCCGATGTTTCTCTTGGAAACCCTCCAAAAATTGCTTCAAGATTCACTTCAATCCGAGTTCTATGGCCCCAAGTATGTTTAAGATGACCAAGACTCTTCCTCTAAGAATTTGTCCATGAAAATCTCCTTTGAATATGGTTTTGAGGTTGATTTATGGTGATTCTATGTTGTTTGAAGGTGTTCTTCCTCGTGGGTATCAAAATTGGGTCTTGTAGGGCAAAATGAACACTAAGTTCTACTTAAAAGCATCAAAAATTCGGGTTAAAACGCCTTCTTCAGGTCAAAAATGCGATCTGTTTTGCCAAAAATGCGGACCGCATTTCCCCTTTGCGGTTCGCATCATGGTCGCATTTTCCACCCAAGTTTCTGCCTCATTCTACGACCCAAATGCGGTTCGCATGTCGAATCTGCGGTCATTCTGCGATCGCAGATTCGACATGTCCGCAGAACTTTTCCCCGACACGAAAATAGGCATAACTTCCTCATACGATGTCCGAATTTGACAATTCTTTTTGCTATGGCTCCGAAATTTCGATACGGATCTAATTCTTCAAAAAAAACTGAATTTGGAGTTCATTTTCATAATATGATACCACTTTTTGTTGAAGATACGCCACCGGCACCTTCTTGAAATGCCAAAGTTAATCTCCATCTACCATCCAAAAATCCATTCGAGACCCTCGGGACTTCAACCAAACATGCCAACATGTCCCATAACATTATTCAAACTTGTTCCAACCATCGGAACGTTCAAATCAACATCATAACATCAAATTCGCATCGGATTCAAGCCTAAGGACTTTAAAATCTTCTAAATCGCTCTTTTGATCTAAACCCGACCAAACCACGCCCGAATGACCTGAAATTTTGCACAAAAGTCATAAATCACATATCGAAGCTACAGTAACTTTCGGAATTCCATTCCGACCCTCGGATCAAAATCTCGCCTATCAATCGGAAATCACCAAAATTCTAACTTCACCAATTCAAGCCTAATTCTACTCGGGACCTCCGAAACACATTGTGATTTCACTCCTAAGTCATATCATCTCCCAAAACTAATCGAATCATCAGAATTCACATCCGAGCCTCCTAACTCATAGGTCAACATCGGGTTGACTTTTTCGACTTAAACCTTTTTAAAAGAGACTTAGTGTCTCATTTCTTACCAAATCCACTCCGAACGCAAACTACTCAACTTGATCACATGAAACATGGATAACGAAGTATAATTAGGTGGAAATAGGGTAAACGGGGCGGTAACTCGTGAGACGACTTGCCGGGTCGTCACACTTTAGTAATTCTTTTGTATGTAGTGAATGCTTTGTATAATTCCGTAATAGAAGCTATTTCTTCTCCTGTGGAAGTATATACTGTTCTCAATAATCCGTAATTGTAACAGGTATTTACTAGGTTGGGGTTAGTTCCTGGTAAAGCAATAAGTTTATTATGTCTTTGTAGGTGTGCTGTAATATAGTCTTTTTCTGGGTTAGTTCTATTCTTGGATCTTGGGTTTAGGTTAAGGAATGTTTGTAATTTGTGCATGTTGTCTATATATGTACGGGATATATGGTTATAGGTTCTCTTGGTTTGGTTTAGGCTTTCGGAATAAGTAGTGGTTTGAGGTTGTATTATAACTGGGTTTTTTGGTATTGTAGTATATGGTTTTTCAAATAATTTATTGAGGTTCTTGTTTTTTGGTTTTATAGGTAACGTCGGTGTAGATGTGCTGCTGCTTGCTGTAGTTCCTGCATCAATACAAACACTGTTATGGGTTTTTAGGAGTTTCCCATCATCTCCTTCTAGTTCCGCATGTTTTGAGTCATGCTGCTGACTGCTAGTTGTTTTGTGTAGTTCCGCATGTTTATAGTCATGCTGCTGACTACTAGCTTCCTCTAGATTTTGCAATCTTTTTCCCATGCCATCTATTTGTATAGACAACTTGGAAAGGATTGTATATAGATCTTCAGTAGTTGTTTCTGGTATATTATCTGTCTGTGTACCTTTCCCTTGATATGTAATCTGCAATAACATTCTTGTCAGTTTTGATTATTTCTATTGTAAATGTAAAGTTCTGGATGTTCAATACCAATCTTCGTATTTCCTTTGTCGTAATTGAGTCTTGTACTTTTCTGGTTAACCGCCACTTAACTTGAGTATTATCTGTTCTTACAATAAATTTGCTATACACAATATATGGTTCAAAGGCCAATAAACATTTATATAAAGCAAATAATTCTTTTCTATTTATTTCCCATTTTAATTGTGGTTCAGTATATGATCCTGAGTAATATCTACAATGGTGCTCTATTTTTTTTCATTCATATATCTATATTTAAGTATTCCTCCATAGCTATGGCTACTTGAATCTGTTTCAACTATGTATATAAATTCTCTGGTTTCATCAGGAAAGTATAGTTTTGGTAATTTAGTACACATAGTTTTTATCTTTTGTATATTGAATTTATCTTTATTATCAAAGTGATATTCTACATCTTTCTTTAATTTTTTCTATAATGGTTTTAAATTTTCTGCTAGTTTAGGTATATATTCTCGTACTTGGTTAACTAGTCCTAAAAAGGATTGTAGTTTCTTTTTTGTATCAAGGGTTTCTTCTGAATTTATTATTTTCTGTACTATATGAGTTTGCATTTTTATTCCATTTTTATATATTTGTATTCCTAAGAATTCTATTTGAGTTTTCATTATTTCTGCTTTCTTTTTACTTAAACTTATACCTGAATATTTCTATAATTGTATAAATTTTTCTAATAATTTAATATGTTCTTCTTGTGTCTTAGAAAATAATAATATATCATCTATATATACAATACAGTTTTCTAATTGATTAAAATAATTTTCTATAAAATGTTGATATCTACCTGGTGCATTTTTATATCCAAAGGGTAATACATTCCATTCATAAAATCCCTGTGGTACCGTAAAGGCTGTTAATTGTTTAGATTCTTCTTCTAGTTTTAGGTGATAGAATCCTGATTTACAGTCAAATTTACTAAAGTAATTATAACCTTGTATTTTTCTTACTTTTAATATCTTATTTGGTATTGGGTAATTATATGTTTTAGTTTTTGTATTTAAGTTTCTATAATCAATTACCATCCTACTTTTTCCTCTTTTTTGTTCACTATGTTTATTGACTATAAAAGCTGGGCTAGTATGTTTACTATTGCTTTCTTGTATATATCCATTTTTCATTAATTCAGTAATATGTATTTTGAATTCTTTTAAGTCATCAAAATTATATTTTAAAGGTTTTTGGGTTATTATACTATTTTCATCTATAAGTTTAATTTTTTATCTTAGTTTTATATTTTTCCCATCCTTGTAACGGATTTTCACTGTATAGTTTTTCTAACTTATCTTCTATTATTTTTAATTTGTCTACTGTGAATATAATTATTTCTATTTTATGAGTATCTAGTTTCTTACTTTTTAATTTTTGAGTAATTTTTTCACTTCCTTTTATCCATGGTGTATGATTTCTTACTTTGTTATTTACTCTTTTTGCTCCTATTTTTTATTTACATCGGGTAGTAAACCACCAATGTGTTCTTGTTATTATATGTGGGTATAATTTGTCTAGAAATGGCATTCCTAATAGTATATTTTTATTTGTAAATTCATAACTATACATTTCTTCTCTATGTAGGATTTTATCCCATATTTGTATCCTTATATTTTTGGCTTTATATTCTATCATACTCCCTTCATTATTAAATCCTGTAACTATAATAGGTGTTTTTAATTTTTCCTATTTACTATCTGGCAAACAATTATGATTACACATATTAGCTTCTGCTCCTGTATCTATCATTGGTGTATAGTATCTATTATAATATCCTTCTACTATAAGGTTTACTAATATATAAATTTTTGTCATTATTTACATTATTGTATGCTTTATTATGATTTTCCTAGTTTCATAAGTTATTGTTAATTGTTTATCTTCTAAATTATATGGTTTTACACTATCTAACCATTTTATTCCTAAGGTTAATTTTGTCTCTTCATTATATATCTTAAATTTTATTTGTATTGGTATTCCTCCTATAATTAATTCATTATTGGTGTATTCGTCTGTATTTACTAAGGTTATTGGTAAATCTGGACATGATTTTTCTTTTGTAATTATTTCTTCTCGTACTAGTTCTCTCATAATATAATTTTCTTCCTGTCCTATATTGATTAATATGAGGTATTTCCTTTGATCCACTATCCCTGTTATATAATATTGGTATGATTTTGTTTCTTCAATTATCATATTTTGTGGAGTATTATACTCTAATCTTCTAGATGTACTTGTTCTAGATGATGATGATGGGGTTTCATAACTTAGTCTTTTAGATGTATTTATTCTATCTTTAACTATTTCTAAATCTTCTTCTATATCTATTTCTTTGTAACTATAATCATTTTTATCTATAACAGTAACTATTTGTTCAAAAGGATCTTCTATTTTTATTTTATTTATCTTATTTTTAGCAGTTATTTTATGCTTAGTTGTTAAATGTATAAGTTTTTACATCTTGCTGTAAATATTTTACTTCCTTATGCTAGTTCTATTCCTGTCATTTTCCAGTATAATACTAATGATTTATCTATGTTTCTATCTTCTATTGCTATCGAATAATTTGCACTAATAATGAATTTAAATTTTTGATATATTAAATTTCCTCTTATTGCACTTATTATGCTTTTTTCTATAGGGTGTATAATTATATCATCTGCTAGATATATTTCTATAGGTGTATCTATTCCTTCTCTAAAACATGCTTTAATTAATATTTCTGTTCCTCCTAAGTGTACATATTTAATTGGGTTTTTAGCTCTTATATCTTGAAAATATTTGTTTATTACTTTTTTATTTATAATTGGTATTTTTGCTTTTCCTTTAGTATATTCAGATAAATTTCTCTTTTGTTTATGTGGTCTTTTATGTTTATAATTCTTTATGTAATATCTTTTTCTAGGTTTCTTATACTTATATTTTGTTCTATAAGGTGTTTTCTTATATTTTCGTTTTTTCTTTTTATAGTATTTTTCTGTACATCCAAATTGAGGTTCTACTTTTGTTTTACAACAGGCTAAGTTTTTCATTAATATTTTTTCCATTTTCATATTTTCTTTATGTTTTTCACACAAATCTATAAACCATTTTTGTACAAATTTTATTCTAGCTCCTAGGGTATCTGCTAATCCTGCATCATTCCAATCTGTTATAATTTTTGAACTAAAAGGTTCTGGTAGTTTAGTATAATATAGGTTTCTTATTTCTTTACTTTCATCGATTGTATATGTTCCTTTATAGTAATATTCTCTAAATGCACATGTATATTCATCTAAATAACACATATTACAGATAGTTAATTTATTCATTAAATTTCTATACATCTTTTTATCTTTCTGTTGTTCCTCTATTTCTGTTGGCATACTACTAAATTCATTCCTTATTGCTATTTCATATTTATGTAATATTTCTATAGGCGAAGTTATAATTTCATTATTAAATTTTTTATTACTTTGTAATATGTTTTTACCTTCATCTGTCATATTTTGCATCCATATTTTTACTGTTCCTAATAGGGTTCTTTCTATGTATTGGTGCATCTTTTATTGTTATTTTATTATCTATTAACTGTTTTGCTATGTATCCACTCCAAAGTTGTATTGTTTAATTTATATCTTCTACGCAATCTAGGTCTAAGAAATTATATTGTTCTATTGATTGTTTAGGTATCCATTTTTTATATAATTGTTTATCCCATGAAGATTGTTTATTCCATAGAGCTTTGTTTGTCCTATAATTTTCATAATTATTATAAACAGTTTGTTTTTCTGATGTTCCTGATGTAGAAGGTTTATCTTCTAAATCTCCAGTATTTATTTCTAGTTCTATATTTTTTATAAGTTCTGTGTATGTTTCACTTATTTCTGAATCATGGTCTTCTATTGTATTTTCTGGATCTATGTCATTTATTTCTTCTATTCTTACTTCTTGGTTTTCCAACTGTATTTGTTTTTTAAATTTTTCTATTTCTTCTGCCAACTTTCTTTCTTGTTCTTCTTCTTTTCTTTTTGCTTTTTCTTTTATCTTTTCTTCATATATTTGTTTTAACGTTGCTAATTCTTTTTCTAATTCTATTATTCTGGTGTTTTTTATTGCTTCTATTTGTTCAATTTCTTTTTTCGTTTGTTTTCTAATATTTTCAATTTCTTTGTTCCTATCAATTTCTTCATTTTCTTTTGCTAATCTTATCATTGCTGTTAGACTATCTTCTATCTTAGCTGATTCTTTTTCTGGCATTAAGTATAATTGGTCTCCTATTTTCTTATATCTTCTACCTAAATTAGAGTGTATTATATTTATTTCTACTCCTTCTTGACTTCTATATGTATTTTCACTTGTTGCATATTCTTCCTTATTCATTTTATAGGTTATATTCTAAGAAAGTTAAGAATTTTAATTAATTTGGTCATTTTTAATTTTGGCGATATTTGTTACTGCCAGGTATTGATTATTCAGAGTTGAATTCTTTTCTAGATTTATCTTCAGAATTGACAAGTATATCTGTTAATATTTTCCTTATTTATTAATAGATAATGATTGAAATTATTTTTATGTTCATTAAACTGTTTAAGAGAATCTTTCTTATACCTTTTGCTTAATGAATAATTTCTTTTTTTTAAAGTAAGGGCGAGAGAGCTCCATGACTTGTTGATTTGAAAAAGTGGTTATGAGTATCTGCGTGTTTCTTTCATCATTGGCTATATAAAAAGGTTCAAAACTAGGTTTTATTTGATATGAGGTGTGCTACCGGTACCACGTCGATTATTGAGCAGCTATTATGGTTAGAAGTTATTGCTATGAATATCTTAGTTATATGGTATATCATGTGATTACATTTTGGTTTATGGTTATGGCTTGATTTGGCTTTTTCAGACTTATTCAAAGTATAGATGTGAGAATTGGGTCTTGTAATGGATTTCAGATATTGGAGATTTGATTCTAAAATTTATGGGCTAAGGTTGAAGTAAGGATCTTCAACTAGATTGTGTTGTCATGCTTATATGGATTGGGGTGATGTGGAATCACTTACGAGTATGTGTACGGGGAGGTTATACGGTGATTTGATGCCTTTGGAATGACTCTTGGCACGTTTAAGGACGTACGTATGTTTAAGTGGAGGAGAATGTAACGACCCGACTAGTCGTTTTAGCATTTGCATTCAGTCCAAGGGTTAAAAGTCTTTAATAGCTTCATATGCTGTATTATGACTTGCATGTGTGGTCCGTTTGGTTTTTGAGTGGTTCGGATAGATTTAGAAGTATAATCCTCAATTTAGAAGTTTAAGTAGAACGGTTGACCAAGTTTGACTTTTATGTATTTGACTTCGAATAGAAATTTTGATGATTTCGCTAGGCTCGGATGGTATTTTGGACTTGGGCCTATGTCCGGATTCGCATTTGGATGTTTCTAGAAGATTTGGCTCTAATTCGCGAAGGTTGGCAATTTGAAGGTTCCAAAAGTTCGTAGGTTTGCCCGGAAGTTGACTTCGATTTTATCAAGTTCGGATTATTATTTTGGGAGTTGGAATAGGTTCATTATGTCATTTGGAACTTGCGTGCAAAATTTGACGTGATTCCGAGTTGTTTAGATGAGTTCGATGTAAGTTTGGAAATTTGAAATAGTTCATTGAGTTGATTTGAGATTTGATTCATGGGTTTATGTTGTCATGTAGGATTAGAAGCCTCGAGAAGGTCCGTGTTATGTTTTGAAACTTATTGGTATTTTTGGTTGGGGTCCCGAGGGGCTCATGTGAGTTTTGGATAGATTTGGGTTGTGTCACGCTCGTATTTGATGTTTCAGCATTGTTATTTCAAACATAAATGGTACCACATTAATCAAATGAGCTCTAAATTCTGTTTTGATTAGATCCATATCGTAATTATGAAACTATAGCAACATGAATTGTCGAATTCGGACATCGTATGTGGGAGTTATGCCCATTTTAGTGTCGGAGAAGATAGTTGGTGCTGGTACTTCGCAGATGCGAAGTTGGGTCTGCATTTGCGACCCCACAGGTGTGAAAGATAGTCCGCAAATGCTGAAATTACAGCTGGCAGGCCGCAGGTGCAGATTTTTGAGCGTAGAAGCGGAATCCTTGTGTATTAAAAAAATCAGATTGCATTTATTTAGTATCTTGAGCATATCTCCAGTTCTAGAGCTCCAGTTGAGGTGATTTTCACGGCGTTCTTCTCATTTTTTCATGGCAGTCAGTATCTAACCTTAACTTTTGTATTTTAACATGATTACACTAGTTCATTTATGAATTAGTCCATGTTTTGATTGGAGATTTGTGGGTTTTATACCTAAAACTTCAGGGATAGATTTTATGGATTTAGAGGTCGATTTGAAGTTGGATTTGGATTAAGTTAAATATTTTTGACTCAGTTTTGATTATTTTACATGATTCCATCTTTGATTTTGGTATTTAAATGGTGAATCTTAAAGAGAAATTGAGGGGTTTTGTCTAAATGTTTCTATAGTGAATTATTGAGTTTTGAACATCGATCTGGAGTCAGATTTGAGTGAAATTAGTATGATTGGACTCATATTCAAATGGGTTGTCACAAAATATGAGTTTTGTCGGGTTTCGAGGTGTGATCCCGGATGTTCCTTTTGGTTGACTTTGAGTATTTGATTAAAGATTCAACCTTTATCGTTTGGGTTTGTTTCCTATTGCATTATTTGATGTTTTGAGTTGCTTTTGGCTAGTTTCGAGTCGTTCGAAGGATGGTTCGTGCGGGTAGGCATTTCTTAAGTACTTTTTGCCTTGCTTGATAATTTATTTGACTTGTTCGAGGTAAGTGACATATCTAAACTTGGATTTGAGGGTAATTAACCTTGGAAACTATGTTATATGAGATGTGTTGGGGTGACACACATGCTAGGTGACAGACGTGCATGCATGCACCTATGTATTCATGATCCGAGTGGACTTTAGTCTATTACCGGACTTATTTTTCCATCATGCTTTGTGATATCTATGTTTTCTTTACTCACATGATTATTTGAGCTATGAATTGTGATAGAAATCATGTTTAGTCTATATGCTTATTTGGTTGAAACATGATGGAACTATTCATGTTATTATGAGTTGTTTGCTTTAACTGCAGTTATTTACTCAATCATGATTCCACACTTGCATGTCATACCTCAGTCTCTGTACACTAATTATGTATTATATTACACATTGTTGTTGTCTTCATATGTAATACTGTTTGGGCTGAGTTCTATGAGATTGTCAGCCCTTGAGACTTGAGAGGTTATTGACTGATGTCGGCCATAGAGTCGTACTGTGAGTGAAATATGGATCGGGTTGCATGCCGCAATAGGACTATTCGCTATTGATTGATATTGGATCGGACTGCATATGCCGCAACGGATTGATATTGGATCGGGTTGTACGCCGCAAAACATTGTTGTTTGGAGCGGGTTGCACGTCGCAACAGGCCATATTGACTTTTGATTAGTGCTTGGACAGGATTTGCCCCTCCGGTTTCGACATCCCAGCAGTGAGCGCAGGCACAATAATATTTACACGTGCTTTGGAGAGCTATTATGCGTGATGAAGTGGGGCAGCCAGCTGGAGTGTGCTAAGTGTGTGTGTACTTGATGATGTCACTATAAAATTATTTACTTGACATGTAGGCATAAAGATGTATTTTTCTCGTGTTATTTGGTAAATGAAAAGGCTTATTTGTTGTTAAAAATTTGGAAGAACACAACTCTTTTGATCAACTCATTTTTAATTGTGTTTTTAGTGGTACAATTTGGACTTGACTGTAATACGTGTAAAGCACGTCTACTCTCCTGTAATTGTGAACATGTTTGAGTGTAATATCTCTTAAGTTATTTACTTTTATTTTCTATATTATGTTATTATGAATTATTGTTGGCTATTGGTGTTGGACTCTAACCATCTGCCGATCTCGTTACAGTTTTCAACCTAAGGTTAAGTTTGTTACTTAATGAGTACATGGGATCGGTTGTACTCATACTACACTTCTACACCTTGCATGCAGATCTTGGAGCTGATGTTGCTGCACATGGCAGGAGCTAGCATTAAAGATGTAACCATTGTCGGGACATCGCTACCATTTGTTCGTGGTAGTTTTAGATTTGAGTTCTGTTATGTATATCTCAAAAAGATGTTGTAATTGTTCCCATACAAGCTTTGTAAATCCAATGTCTTAATGGCTCATGATTTGTACTACCAATTCTTGGGATATTATATAGAGATTTAGTTATTTCACTTATTGATCCATATTATCCTCATTTGGATTGTATTTACTGTTATTTGGCTTACCTAATGGGTTGGGTTAGGTGTCATCATGACTAGTTGGATTTTGGATCGTAACACTCTTCTATGAGTTCGAATCTCTTTTTATAGACTTCCTCCCATCAAGGAAGCGGAGGTCGTCAAACATGACTAGTCATCAAATTAAAGTGATCATTCTTCAAATAATCATCTAATCCTAACGTTAGCTTTACCTAAATTAAAGAAATCTTTTATTTATTGTTGGAAAGTTCTAATTAAATGGGCATTTTGAAATATATATATATATATATATATATATATGCACCAACAGTTACGAGGGTCTAACTTCCTTTCATGGGGATTGAAAACCCGCACTAGTTGAGGTATCCTATATGCGTATGCGATTCAAACTCGATAGATTTCCAGCTTTTTCGTAACAAATGGCATATTATCAACAGGCTTGAACTCAGTTTAGAATGTACGCAATTGTTTTAGTGACTACTCTCCGCAAGGATAAAGGAAGTCAGAAGTTGCTAAGCATACTCCTCATCATGTTCATCGAGGTCTCGTTTCTCTTTCCAGTTACACCATTTTAACTTGCCGAGTGAGGCAAGCATATTGTGCTATAATATGCTACTTTTGAAACTTAGCAGATGGACAATTTCATAATAACCTTCCTCGCTTGCGGTTCAGTCTTTATGTTCAAACTAGTAACTCTCATTATTCTTGTTTGTCACTTAAACTTCCTTATTATATAACTTCTCTTCTGATTCTTTCATCATCAAAAGTCTCATTAAGGTTGGGCCATGCACCCCATTTCTGTTGGCCTGCTCATAAACATTGTAAGAAATAAAAGTTATCTGGAAACATGACTCATATTTAGTCGCTTCTTTCTTATTTTTTTCTTTTGTGATTTCATCAAGGTCTAATGGGACTTGGGCATCATCTCGCTCTTCTCCTTAGATTATGTCTACTCTTCTTATAAATCTTATAATTATAATTTACTATTTCTTTTCACAACCTCTATTCTAAGATGTCATTCGTCCACATAGGACTGTTGGTGCTCTTTAATCATTTATATCTTTCAAAGAATTTTCTGTTAACCCTTTTAAGACGTTGGCTCTCCATGTATTTGGTTGTTACAGGTGGAGCTATTTTTGAACTTGGCATGATATCTAACTTTAAAGTGACTTGTAAGACTGGTGACAAGTACTTGCAGTACATACAATATAACGCCAATGCACGTTGTTCATGCATCCCTCTTCTTAGAGCAAAGTTCCCACTGTTTACTTTCGTACTTTTCTTGCGTACGAGGTCTCAAGACACTGATCTTGGGTCTTGATGCATCTTGAAATTGATATTATCTTCTTAAATGTGCTTCCCACACTCACTTAATCTTTTTACTCGAGGCAATACTTTGTAGGTAAATCTCTTCCTGTTTTATTAATCACCTCTCTTGATAATGCTAGCTAGTCATTATCTAGTGACTCATATCTTCTGTCTTTTTTCTCTTTAAGCTATGCCACATTTTTCGTTATCTAACTCGTGACATACTTAGCACTTGGAAACTGATTTGAATTGGCTCATTCATCCCGGTCTATTATGTTCGAGCTCTATGACACTTCAAAATTGCTAATCTTATGTCTGAACATCATATAACATTCTATTTACTGCGTTAGACTGTGCGCTTCACAACCAGACGATATCCATACTATTTTTTACAATGTCTTAGATCTATCTTTTGCCACGTTTAACCGAACTTGAGAAAGTGAGGCTCTCTTATAAATTTGCTTGCCAACTCTTAAAATCAGCGCTGCATTGGTATAACTATTTGTGTGCACCATAAAAAATATATCTTTTATGTAATCTTACCTTTTCAGATATCAAATATTCATGAAATTTCTTGGGGTATTGCCTGAAATTAAACTTCTTGCTTGAAGGCTAATTTTTTGTTGTGTCTTGCCTCTTAAGGCCTAACTTTCGATTCTACTGTCATACTGTGACACTTTCGCCGGCTGAACATATATATTTTTAATATATAAATATCTTACACTTTTATTATGTATATGCATGTGTGCAGCTATCTCTAGACTTAGCTCGTAGACATGCGATTATTTTAGGACTCACCTTTTAGTCATATTAGGTACCTTTGACCATGATCAGAATATTATATAGTTGAGATTCTAGTTGCCTCATCATGCATTTCTGAATCTTTCATAGCTTTGCTAGCTTAATAATATATCAGTACCATTTTACGAACTCTGGGACCTTAAGCCAATGCATCACACTTAATCTTATCAAAAGTATATTTCTTGCTTCATCCATTGTCCGTAGCATTCATTTTTTTCTTAACACAAGGATAATATCATTCTAAGGTCTACAATTTTTCTTTCCCCTTACCAGAATGCCTTATAGTTCTTTCTTCTCTTTCTGCATATTCATTGGTACTGTTACGCGACGCCTTCCTGAGATGCTTTGGAAGGGTAGCGTAAGGCTAGGCAATCGATGTCAGTACGATTGCCGTCCGCCAACTGAGGTCCCCTCCGCACGCTAGACTAGATTGTCAGTGCCGTGCGGGGAAAACCAATTCGTAGGCAACAAGAGAAATGAGAGCAGCGGAAACTTTGGTTGGATTTTTGATGATGATTGTATTGATGATGAAAAAGCTATTACAAAGCTAATGCGGTGTCGAGGGGGCGAAGACACCAGTACAGAGAATTGAATGCTTGCTGAAAATGTTTGAATGCTGATACCCCCCTAATAATGCTTAAAAAATAAAAACCCAAATTACATGAGTAGACCTAATGCGAGCTCTAGGAGCACAATGAATATAAAACAGTAAACCTATTCTATATTTACAATGAAAGGAACTTAGTCTTCTACGAAGTAGAAATACTAAGTCCAATGGCAGCAATCTTGTCTTGACGGTCAGGGTCCGCGCGCGCGTTGCTGTCTGCGCGCGCGGCACTATTGATGATGGCCCGCGGCGGGGCGCTGGCACTTGTGCTTGGATCATGATGGATGCGCGCGGCCTTGGCTGTGCGCGCGGCATCTCTTGGCTGTGCGGCATTGTCTGCGCGCGCAGCATGGTTGACACTTGCAAGCCGCTGGGCGCCGGCAAGGAGTGTTGGTGGGGCGACAGAGGCACTTGCGCACTTGTCACTTGGCGCGGCCAAGACCACGGGGCCGTCCGTGGCGCTAGGCTTTGAGAGGCTTAGGACGCCACGGGGCGCGTCCAAGGGGTCATGGGGCGAGGCTGGAAAGCCGCCCATGACAGTACTTATGATCAGAAATACATATATTTAAAGATCTTGGTGTTGTCATTCTATAATAATTTACCTCATTGCGGGCAATTTATTGCATCTTCAAAATCTTGATCTCATGTCTTTTCGTGCTCCTCGAACCTTAACAACTCATTCATGCATCCCAAAAGTTATATTATCATTATCTCCATATATTCTTATGCATACAATAACTACTGGTTTCCTCCTTACTACCTTTCTCATTTTGAAGACATTCTTTTATTGGTGTCATAAGATACTTATCGTAATATCTCCGATTTCACATACTTTGACTAACTAGTCCTTCAAATTGAACCATAAGACTCAAGGTATGCATCTTATTGCTTGGATGTTGACGGAAGTAGGTGTCTGATTCTTACTTTAAGCTTTAAAGCACGATCTAAAATAAGAAACAATGAGAAACTCTTCTTAAATGTTTTTAGCCCTTCGTTTATAGACATGGTGCCCTTCACATCGATAAACAAGACTCTTTTAACACTGCTTCATAGATCCGTAGGACTCTTTAAATCTGTCATGCTGATACCACATTTTGTCATAAACAATTTCTGATCAAGTGATAACAAGCTCTCAATGCCTTAACTTGACCGAGCGAACTAACAGGGCTAATCTACATTGTTATGACATGACATGCACATCCACACACACACATATATATATATATCAACCTTGTATAGTAAAATTAATAGATATGTCTAAGCGGAGAAACACTATGACAATATAAATTGTAAGGTGAATTTCCATAATCTAAGATCTAAACACGTCTATGAGCCTCTACCGTAATACTGAATGGATTGCGCAACACATACGATTCCCAGCATTTCTCATAACCAATAAAGGATAAATAAATATTAATAAACGAATGCAAAGCAAAGAAAACTCCATGGCTAAGAGCAGAGCTCACCTATCAATACTAGAATAAGGGACAACCTAGTCTGTGTATTGTTCGACTGTGAAACTTGCACCTTCATTAATATAGGTCAGTATATTTTCCCACAAAGAGACGTTAGTAAACCACATCGGTACTTAGTGAGTTAAAATATCCCCTCACTAAAGCTGGAAAGAGACTTCAAATAAAACATAAGTGCAATCTCATAAACTCTGATAGGAAATAATTTATAAAAACTCATCTTGTAAAATAATATCAAAATAAGCAACAATCATTAAGTATTTCTTAATTAAGACCTAAATCCTACCAAGATCGTTATAGCACCTTCCAACCACTAGGTGACCCAACATATACAATAACTAAGAGTTTAGACATGTAACGACCTGACCGGTCGTTTTGAGCGTTCGTATTTTGTTCGGTGGTTCGAGGGAAAGAGTAGTTTCGTATAATGTATTATGACTTTTGTATATTGTCGCTTTAGATTTTTGAGTGATTCGGGATTGATTTGGAAGAATGACTCTCAACTAGAAAGGTTTAAGTTGGAAGAGTTGACCAAGTTTGACTTTGGTATATTTGACCTTGGATTAGAATTTTGATGGTTCCATTAGGTCCTGATGGTGATTTTGGACTTGGGCATATGCCCGAATTTGCATTTGGTTGTTTCTATAAGGTTTTGGCGCTAATTGGTGAAAGTTGGCAATTTGAAGGTTTGAAATGTTCATGAGTTTGACCTGAAGTTGACTTTGATGATATCGGGTTTAGATTATGATTTCTTTAGTTGGAATTAGCTCGTATGCCATTTGGAACTTGTGTGCAAAATTGAGGTCATTCCGAGTTGGTTTGATGGGGTTCAGCACGAGTATTAGAAGTTGAAAGTTCAAAAGTTCATTAAGTTTGATTTGATGTGCGATCCATAGTTTTAATGTTGTGATGTGTAATTTGAGGCTTCGAGTAGGTCCGTGTTATTTTTTGAAATTTGTTGGTATGTTTGGACGGAGTCCCAAGGGGCTCGGGTGAGTTTCGGATCATTTATGAACATGTTGGTTATGCTGGTTTTTAGCTGAGATCAAGTGTGACCACACCTGCGAAACTTTGGGCGCAGGTGTAGAGCCGCAAAAGCGCATTTTGTGTAGGTCAGGTATATTTGCAAATGCGGAGGAAGGGGCATATCTGCAGAATCGCATAAGCGGAAGGGTTGATTGGGTTGGCGTTTCGCAGAAGCCGAAGATGGTTGCACCTGCGCTGCCGCAGAAGCCAGAGTTTTCCGCAACTGCAAGAGGATGGGCTTTCAGTGGACACCACAGAAGCAGGATATTTGTCGCATAAGCGACGCCGCAGAAGCGTCCTATTGTTCGCAGATGCGAAAGAGCTGGGCAGAAGTTTATAAATCATCTTTTTATCACAACTTGAGATTTGGAGCTCGGTCTTGGACGATTTTGGAGGGGATTTTCACCACATAGATTGGGGTAAGTATTTTCTACTTGGTTTTCATTATATTCCATAATTCCACCTTCGATTTTGGCATTTTATTGATGGTCCTAAAGGAGAAATTGGGGGTTTTTGTCTGAACTTTCCTAAAGTAAATAATTGAGTTTTGGACACCGATTCGGAGTCAGATTTGAGTGAAATTAGTATAGTTGGAAATTGAATGGCTTGCCGAAATTTGTGAGTTTTGTTGGGTTCCGAGGTGCTGGCCTAGGTTGACTTTTTGCTTGACTTTGAGTATTTGATTAAAGATTCGACCTTTTTCATTTATGTTTCTTTTCTATGACATTATTTAATATTTTGAGTTGCTTTTGGCTAGCTTCGAGCCGCTCAGATGTTGATTCGCACGGGATGATATTTTTAGAGTATTGTTTGGCTTGCTCGGTATTTGATTTGACTTGTTCGAGGTAAGTAACATGTCTAAACTTGAATTTGAGGATAATTATCCCTAGAAACCATGTATATGAGATGTACTGGGGTGACGCACATGCGAGGTGACGGGCGTGTGGGAGTGCACCGGAGTAATCATGATCTGAGTTGATTTTTTTTTTTTTTTAGCAAAATATTCCTAGGCGATGTGCCTAGGTATAAATCTATTAACTAAATAATGAAGCAAAAACAGCCACAAAGGACTAGTACAAGTAAGGGGGACAAAAGCTCCAGTAGTAATGCTGCTTCTATGCCTTGGCTATATAATTACTCCTCTGCGCCTTACATTGCCCTTATGGCAGCCTCATGTAGAGGAGTCATGGGGTAGCTACCAGGGCATATAATCTCATAGCCATGTGGTTATATCCAAAGGCATAGCCTAAGCTAACACATACGGAGCTTAACCTTACCTTACAAATCCTAATGAGGCATAAAAAATCCTCAGCTATTAGCACGAATGTAAAAAATAAGAACTAGCTAGCACGAAGTATTCTATGATCATCGTAGAGTTTATAATACACTCTATGATGATATTACATATTATAATACTAATAAAATGATAAAATAAAATATAGTAGAATTGGATTCTTGGCCCTCCTTTTTCAATCTTGTGATCTCTTTGATTTGGAACCCTTTATCTTCCTCGTCCCACGTCTTCAAAATATAGTTGAAAATCATGATTTATTCCTTGAACTGGTGGATCGCGTTGACATGGTTGGAACAACCTGCTTTTGCTTAGCCTCTCACATAGGTAGCCGGCGAACATTTGCCTCCTCATTCACCTTATCGTCGCAACTCTTCTTCCTTGTGTGAGATTTCTTACTCCTTCTACTGTGAGTAGGTGATTTATCACAAATATCTAGTCCGTCAGAAACTTGCTGTGGCAGCTTCTGAGTGGAAAGTTGAGAAATTGTATCATCGTCTTGCGCCCTCGTCGCAACTACCATGTCTGGACGTTGCTCAGCATGTTGCCCAGCTTTCATAGCCATATGTCCAGCACTGCAAGCTTGAGATATAGTAAATAGTTTAAAAGTGTAGAACTTACCAAAGCATCCAAAAGCATTCTATCCTCCAACGATATAACTAGACTGTTTGTGCGAGGATCCTGCTGCTGCTGTTGTTCAGTGACCAATGCACTACTGATGCTAATTTGACGTTGCTGCTGTTCAGCTGATGCTACTGCAATTTGGTTTGTCTGATGCACTGTTTGATTTTCTGTTCGTTGCTGCTGCTGCTGGTTACCAGCTGTTGTGTTGGCCACTGCATTAAGGATCACTGGACTGCTTGTGCGAGCAAGTTGCTGCTGCTCAATTGTCATATATTCTCCTGTAGTCGAGTTCCCTGGACTGGATATGCACAATTGCTGCTGCTGCTGCCCAGTTTTTGTAGGTGTAAGTGTAGCCTGCTTTGTCGCAACATCTGGAGAGAGTGTGGGAATGACTGCAGAGCATTCAAATTAAGCTTACTCTTAATAACAGCCTTTGGCGGTGAAGGTGAGACTACTGATTGTAGGTCATCATCTTCACTCTCAAGAGCAGCATAATCCGTCGACTCCACTTTGTCGTCATCCCCCCAGTCCTCCTCTTCCTCATGCTCGACTCACTCAGCCTATGTTCTACACTTCTTTAACCAATCTTGTTCACCATTAGTACCTTGTTGTTCCCTAACTCCACTAGACAACAGTAACTGCCCATATTCACCTCCATGTTCACCAAACGATCCTTCCGATTGTGACGGTATTTCAAAGACGGAGGTATTCAACATGACCAATGGTTGTCCAAACATATTTTTATGCGTCATCATTGCAGCCTGGGCGTCCTTTATGATCTTTTCGACGTGAGGACTAGACAATTGCAGCGTTGGCATCTGATTTCCCTCTAACTCCTTCTGCAAATTATTCTTTGAGGCATTTTGGTAAACACCCAAATTTGTAGCCTGTAGATCACTGCCTTGAACTCCTTGTCCACTGCTGGTGCTTGGTATTAATTGTTTCGACATCTTACTTTCCTGTAATGTTGGTAAATCAAGTTGTCCGTCCTCCACAACTTCCAGAGCTTCGAAAACATTTGTGCTGGACAGCATGGTGGAGGCATTTCGTCGAACAACTTGGTGCTGCTGTCTTGGCGATGCAGTCCTCTTTGTAGGTGATTTTCGATGTGATACCATGTTACACATCTCCCTATTTTTTGTTGTACCATCCCCCTTACCATCCTCAACATTATCATAATTTTTGAGTTCCTCAGTTAAGGCCACATGATCATTGTTTTTATTACCCAAAGTCTGGGACTCATCCTCCAAATCAGGTACCTGATCTTGAATTGCCAACTGCTCACCTGCCTTATGAAATTGTAAATCCTTAGCACCTGATGGTCGTTCAACATCTCCAAATACATTATGTTGCTCCCCATTATTTCAATCAATAGGTACCGCAATATTTGCTGCATTCGAAGGTTGTCCAGTAACATCAGCTGCATCAGCTCGATCATTATTTGCTGTTAATGCACTAGCAGTAGCTGTGTGCATACGTGCACACACAGTCGAGGCAGGAATATCCACTGGATTTTTAGGTTGTCCTTTCAGCAGCCTCCTTCCATCATCCTGCAATTCCACAGCAGCAGCAGAAACAGGGTTCAAACCATGTACTGCTACATTATTTCCACTAGCAGCACTGTCTTCAACTTTCATCAACTGCTGCTTGCTATTGTTATGATCTTTTTCTGTTATTTCCAGCACATCCTGGGCAGCTCGTTTAGCAATCAAAAAGTCTCGTGCATCACCTTTTAACTACTCGATTTTGTTCGCATGAACTCCTAGCAGATTGCGATCGTCTGCTATGACCACATCGTCACCAGTTTTTGCTTTCAACAGTCGACACACTGTTTCATCATGACCTTGATGTTTACAATGGTTACAATATTTTTGCATATTGTCATAAACAATCTCCCGATAAAAAACTACAGATTTTCCAGTCGATTTGTCAACGACGCGCAACTTAACTTTGGTTGGATGTTTGTCGAGAAGATCAAGTAAAACCTTAACCCTAGCCGCGCTAGGTCTTGTTCTCTCTTGTGTAGCCTTATCTACAGCCAAAGGTTTACCTACAGTAGCAGCAATTGACAACAGTGACCTCTTTGCAAAGAAATTAGGAGATAAACCTGGTAACGAGATCCACACGACTGCCATGGTCGTTTCCTCCTTTGGGTTGAAACCTAACATCCATGGAAAGGTTCTAAAGAAATATTCATCACCTTTAAACTTCAGATAACCAGTTGCTTTCGACAAGAACTGGACATAATCAGTATACAACTTAAAACGAACAAGTAGATGCCTATAATCCAACTGTCTGATATTACAGTAGCCTTGCACGTCGATTACATCGAAAATAACTTTCTGATCTCCTGCAATTCAGGTTTACCATATGAAAACTTCATCACAGTTGCTTGATGCAATCCCTCCTTGTGTGTGAGGTCATTGACCTGCTCCATAGTGAAGTCGATCGTTGGTTCTCCATGAACGAAACTCACTAGACATAAATCCAATTTCGATATCGTTGCGGCAGCTTGTTTTGGATGTAACTGTGATGCGTATGATTGATTGGGGTTAGTATGGACTACGTCGGTGATGTTATGAGGTTTCTCTCCCACAGCCAAAGCCATGGGAGAGCTCGCGGCAACCATGGCTGCTAGGGCTCCATAGTCGCACAATAGAGGAGAGAAAACGAGAGCTAGCGAGAGAATTGATCCGAGTTGACTTTAAGACTATTACCGGGGTTTTTTTTTATCTGAATTTATATTCTATTACTGAAATTAAAGTCCAACAATGGAGGGGGACATAAACCTTACCTCCCAAAATAGAATGCCTGTACTATTAGTCATCTTAAGGTGATGACTAATTATACATAGAAAATAGTAGGGGGTAGACCTAAAATGATGTAACAGTTGTCTATTTGATGATAGACATTCATCTGTACAAAAAAAATGGGAGTTTCTTGTAGGTCAGCTATACAAAAAAAGTACATGTATTTCTATTTCTACTAAGTTAATGGGTGTTTGCTCCCTACTATATGCTCCTGACATCTATCTCTAAGATGTTGCAAAAGATTGACAAAAAAGCATGAGCTATCTTCAAGTTTGCTTTGACGAAAGCCAAGTTGAAGGTAACTGTCAGGAAGTATCTTGTTTCTGAGTATCAGTGTTGCTTGTGATGTTTGCTGGGCAGTTTTCTAGTTGATGTTGCTGAAGCTGGATATGGTGTGTGCTATAGAATGAGACTGCTGTTGATGATTGTTTAGTTTTCTGCCTCTGAGGGGGAGTACTGCTTGTTTTTGTGGCTGGACAATCAGGTATAGTGTCAGTGAGTTTCGAAGTGATCTGCTCTGATTGTTGTTGTTCCTAGATGAGTGTTTCTTCTGCTGATATTCCATTAACTCTGCTGTTGTGTCTTGAAGCTGCTACTGTTTTGCTTTGTGTTCCTTGCTCCTGTGCTGCTTTGAGTTAATTGGAATTTTGTGAACTGGAGTCTGCGTTTCTGTATCTTGAAGCTGCTGTTGCATTGAGTTATGTATATGCTTATCCTTGCTCCTGAACTGCTTTGTGTTGATTGGATGTTTGTGAATATGAGTGCTGGAGGGATTCATGATGGTTGAGCTGAATTGTTGTTGCTTTTGTATGTGTACTCCTCTGTTGATACTTTGCTGGCTGAGTTTCTATGTCCTGAAGATGCTAGTGATGTGCTTTATGGCTGAGTATATCCTTGCTATTGTGCTGATTCTGATGATAGCCTGTTGGTGTTTCAGTTTCCTGTGATGACTATTGGCTCTGTAGATTCCTGATGTGTTGCTAAGTGAAGTTAGGTTTCCAATATTGTGATGTGGTTGGGAGTGTCCAAGATGATTGTTGTAGTTGCAACAGATTGAGCACCACGGGTTCTAATACCATACCATGCAACTGCAGCAATAATCTGGACCGTCACCAGGTGTTTACAATACTTTGGAGGGTGCTAGGATCAGTGGTGAACATGATATATGTTGCTGCTTTTTGGGATTTTGTTTGCTATTGATGATATAACAGTTGTCTTTGTTTTGCATGCTGATTTAGGTGCTTTGTGGTCCTATAATCTTCAGAGTGATGCTGTTGTAGGTTGTCTGTTCGGTGTGCTTCTGGCTGCTGTAGTTGCTGCAGGCAATGTGACTGGCAGTCCTTGTTGTTATTTCTGCTAAGTTATGTGATGATTAAGTACCAGTGCTTTATGGTGACAGGGAGTGTCCATCTTGCTTCTCCTATGCTGCTGCTGTTATTTAATTGTGTGTTTGCTGGGTTGCTGTGTTGTATGCTAGCAAGGGGAATCCGTGATAATTGTTGTAATTGCAATAGATTGAGCATTAGAAATGCTACCATCTCACATTGCAATTGCAGTAATGATCTGGCCTCCTCTAGGCTATCTGCAAAGTTGAGAAGTATACTGAGATTATGTATATGTGTTTGCTGAGATTGGTTGGAGTAGTTGGGGTCGAGCCTGCTAACCAAAGAAGCAATGTAATGACACATTGCTTCTTCAGTAGTAATATGTTCCCTCATAGTGATCAGAATTTCACTGCTACTTGACTCCAAGGTGCTGGTGGTTAGAGATGTGAGCAAGTGTTGATGGCAGCCCTTGTCAGCATTTCCTGCAAGAAAAAACATCATGTTAGATTGGATCCACTTCTCCAGTTTCTCCTTATCACTGATGTTGTGATGATGCTTGTGGTGGCAGCTCTGGTAACATTGTGACTGTGTGGTGTTGTTCCATGGTACACCATATGGCAGCAGTTGGTGTGGAGGTATCAAGCCTTTGCTGTATTTGTTATTGGCAGTGTTGGCAAGTTGTGCTTCAGTTTTTCTTTGTTGGTGCTGCATTTTCAATGGTGACCTCCAGATTCTCCTGCCTGCATGAATTAGTTGATGTGGTTGCTCTGTAAGGTTAGCTGTTCCTGTGTTCCCTGCAAGAAAAAAAGAATAGTTAGTGTAGAGCCACTGCTCCATTCTTTCTTTAGCATTGTTTTGCTTTCCACCAGGTTTCTTTTCCTTTGGCAGTGTTACTGCCCCTTGTTTCTTGCCACTCTTACTCTTAGGTACGGACATTGACTCTTATCATTGTTGATCAGTCTTCTACTTTGTATATCCAAATCATCAAAACAGTAGCATTCCATTGGTCCAATGTCTAGAACATAGTTGGCCAGATGGTCTGCCACTTTGTTGCCTTCTCTGAGTGTGTGTGTTATTGTTATATTGTAGCTTGCCATCAATTTTCTGATCTATGAAACTGTTTCATCAATGGACCATGGCACTCTCCATTCTCCCTTTATACTTTTCAAAAGCATCATTGAATCAGTGTGAAGGTCTATGAGGGTGTAGTCATTGTGAATACAGAATCTCAGGGCCTCTACCATTGCCTGTGCTTCAGCTTCTTTGTTTGTGCCTTCTTGGATTTCTTTACTACATGCATATATTATATCTCCCTTCTCATCTCTCAATATGAAGCCAATGGAACTTCTTCCTGGATTACCTCTAGAGGCTCCATCTACGTTAACCTTAGTCCACCCTTGACTGGGGAATTCCCAAAGTACCTTTGTGTACTTCAGGGTGGGGGTGTATTGTTCCATCACAGTGATTATGTCTGGCCATTTATGTGGGATGTTGTGTATGCCTGGCTTTCTTAATTTGATGAGTAGCGGAAGAGTAGAATTGATCTGGTAGATTACTCTACTGATAGTGACTGCATCTCCATGTTTGTAGTTGTTTCTTCTCTTCCACAGCTCCCATACAATCACTAAAGGTAGGGCCTGCATTATTGGTTTCAGTTGACTGACCACTTCTGCAGTCCAGCATTTGGTCACTGCTTGGTGTAGTGTGATTCTTTCTATGTCAATTCCTGCATAACCAAGGAAATACCTCCACCCTTTTTTGGCAGCATATGAAGTGAAGAGGAGATGCTGTCTTGTTTCTTCTTGTGGTTCTGCACAACAACTGCATTTAGAAGCCATGCGGTAGCCCAGTTTTTTGAAGAAGTCATCAAGTGGTATTCTGTTTCTCCATAATTTCCACATGAAGAAGGCAACCTAGAATGGCAGTCCTTTCACCCAAATGTTCTTGTAAGCATTATGAGGATGTTGCCTCTTTCTCAAATATTCCCAAGCTGATTTAACAGTAAAGTCCCCACTGGTTTCTAGCATCCATATTGGTTTATCAAGTGCATCAGTGGAGATTGGAGGTTTAATATTCTCCAGTATGTGTGCAACAAGTTCAATTGGCAGTATCTCTTTGATCTTCTCCTCATCCCAGTAACCTTCACACACCACATCCTGAATGTTTTATATGGTTTCATCACATATAAAATTAGGTGGGCTGACAAAGTATAAGGCTTCTAGTCCAGTCCAGTTTTCAAACCAGAATAGAGAAGATCCTATCTTAGGTTGCCAATAGATTTGGTGTTCTATGATGTTTCTGTAGTCTGTCATTTTCCTCCATATGTGAGAACCACCTCTCCATGGTACTATTATAGGATTGAGCTTTTTGCAGTACATTTGGCTCATAAATGCACTCCACAGACTTGGTTTTGTTCTGAAGTTCCACCATAGCTTACAAAACACTACTGTGGACCTATCATGTAAGGATCTGAAGCCAGCACCACCTTCATCATATGGTAAGTATGGAGTGCTCCATGATGCCCAGTGCCTGCTTGGGTTTCCCACAGAGTTACACCAAAAAAATTGTGCAATTATCTTGTGTAGTTTATTGATCACACAGGTTGGGGGGTTTACTGCAGAGAGGAGGTGTCTGGGCATGCTTTTGTAACATATGTGTGATAAACACTTCCCTTCCCCCATGGAGAGTAGTTTCCCTTTCCAGTTTTGCAGTTTATCCATCACCTTTTGTATGAGACCTTGATAGTAATCCATCTTCCTCCTCTTGTAGAATACTGGGAATCCTAGGTAAGTAAAAGGGAAATCTTACCTCAGTATTCCTATGATTCTTTGCACTTTGTCAATTACTTGTGTTGAGGTGGAGTGATGCATATAGACAGCAGACTTGTTCTTGTTGATCAGTTGGCCTGAAGCATTTTCATAGGCAGTCAGCACTTCCATTATCAGCTGAAGTGAAGTGGCATCTGATGAGGAAAAGATGATGGTGTTATCAGCATATGCTAAGTGGTTTATTCTGGGACTCCATTTAGGCAGTCCAAATCCACAGAAATATAGATTGGAGTGTAAAGCATTGAGTCCTCTAGACATAGCCTCTGCTGCCAGTATAAAGAGGGCAAGTGACAAAGGGTCAACTTGCTTGACTCCCCTTGTGGATTTAAAGAAGTCATGTGGCTCTCCCTTGATCAGTACAGAGTACCAGTTGTTTGCCACAATCCCATCTATCATGCCAATGAATTTCTCCTCAAATCCCATCTTCCTCAGAACCTTTGTTAAGAAGAGCCATGACAATCTGTCATATGCTTTTGTCATGTCCAGTTTGAGTACCACATTTGGGCCTGCTTTACTTCTCAAACAAATTTCTGTTGTAATTTCTTGAGTTAGTAGGACATTTTCCACTATGCTTCTGCCTTTTACAAAACCAGCTTGTTCTTCATAGATTAGCTTTGGTAAAATGCTTACCGTTCTATCATGAATCGCTCTAGAGAAAATTTTATTGCTGAAGTTGCTGAGACTGATTGGTCTCATATATGAGAAGGTCAGTACCTCTTTCTTTTTTGGCAGTAGCACCGGGTTTGTGTGTGTTATACTCTTTGGAAGAGTATGTCCATTAAAGACTGCTTTCACCATATCCACTATGTCATTCTCGATTATGTCCCAGCATGATTGGTAGAAGCTACCATTGAAACCATCAGGTCCACTAGCACTTTCTGCTTTAAGTCCAAACACTGCTTGTTTGATTTCTTCCTTTGTTGGTTGCTGCATTAGTATAGCATTATCTGTGCTTTCCATCAATGTGGGAACATGATCCAGGATTCTGAATGTTGTAGGGATGTTTGCCTCATGGAACTGGGCTTTGAAATAGTTAATTTCTTCCTCTGCTATTTCTTCATTCTCTTCTAGCCATATACCCTGACTGTCCTGCATTCTCTTCAGTTGTAATCTCTTCCTTCTTCCATTCACTTGTGCATGAAAGAACTTTGTGTTTCTGTCTCCATCTGTGAACCATGTCATACCAGATTTTGCTTCCAGAATTCCTCCTCTAAAGTCAAATATCTGATCAAGTCATCTTGTACCCTTTGCATCCTTATTCTGTTCTGTGCAGTAGGTTGTAGTTCATATTGTGCTTCATGTACTTTAACCACTTCCTCCAGGCTTGCTGTCATTTCAAATATGTCTCCGTATGTTGCTTTGTTTTACTATCATACCTCGCTATATCTATGTTTTTCCTACTTGTTTGATTATCTAAGCTGTGATTCATGTTAGAAACCATGTTTGGCTATGTCATTATTTGGTTGAGACCTAATGAGGCTATTTATGTTGTTTTGAGCTATCTGACTTAATTGTAATTATACATTCAGTCATGATTCTTTCTTTGCATGTCATATCTCTGTCTCTATTCATCATTTATTATTACATCATACGTTGTTGTTGTTTTCCATATGTGGTACGATTTTGGCTGAGTGATATGAGATTGTGAGCCCTTGAGACTTGAGAGGTTGATAACAAAGGTGGGCCTTAGAGCTGTGTTGAGAGTATTATTTGGATCGGGCTGCACGCCGCGGCAGGACATATTAGCTTTATTGATACTTGGATCAGGTTACACACTGCAACATGTCTTATTGCCTTTATGATTATTTGGATCGGGTTACATGCGGCAATAGGCCTTATTGGCTTTTGATTAGCACTTGGGCAGGATCCACACCTCCGTAGTTTGACATGCCAGCAGTGAGCGCAGGCACAATGATATATACACGTGCTTTGGTGAGTGGGTTTTAAGTCAGGCACTCGTACAGTGCTGAGTGATTGTGTGTATGTGTGTGTGTGATGGAGTGGGACATTGAGCCAGGCACCTTGAGTGTGCTGATAGTAAGGGTACTTGATGAAATCACTGTGGATTATTTACTTGACATGTATATTTGACTTATATGCATAGAGATGCATTTTCCTCATGCTGGACAGTAATTTAGCTTTTGATGACATGTCATGTATATTTAACATGTAAGTATAGAGATGTGCTTTCCTCATGCTATTTGGTAAGAGGAAAGACTTATCTTAAGTTGTAAATTGGAAAACACAGTCGTCTTTGATAAACACGTGTTTAATTGATTTTAGTGGTAAGATTTGGTATTAATCTGTTATACTTGAAAAGCATGTCTACTCTTCCATAGCCGTGAATGAGATGAGCATAATGCCTTTTAAGTTATTCACTTTTACTATCTTCATTATATTATCACAAGTTGTTATTGGCTATTTTTTTTTTGGTTAAATGTAAATTTTTATTGATGGAATCAAATTACAAAAATGGAGGGGGACATAAACCTTACCTCCAAAATAGATTAAATGTGCACTTAGTTATCCAAAAGTGATAACTAAGTATGGCTAAACAGTGATGGATTGTTAGACCTATGGTGATATGGCGATTGTCTATTTTATATTGATAGATGATCGACTTTACAAAAACGTGGTGTGATTGAACTAGGTCAACTATACAAAAAAGTACATATGTTCCTGCTTCTAATATTTGGTTCCGAGATGTGATCCCTTGTATGTACTCTGGTGTGCAAAAGTGGTTTCTAGAGTTCTCAAAGGAGTGGCAAAAGAGTGCGAGCTGTCTTCAATTTTGCTTTTTCTTTGTAAGGAGAAAGCATGTTGAAGATAGCTATTCCAGTTGGAGAAAAAGGTTGTTTTTTGCTGGTGGGTGATCAGGTCGAGCATTTCTGTTATTTGTTTGCTGGAGCTGCTGCAGTGGGATGATGTTCCTTTGTGGGTTGCTGTTTTTTCCTGTTCCTGCCTTGAGATTGTTACTTGTTTCTTTGTTGTTGCCGTGTGATTGATGCTTCTGGTAGTGTTTTGCTGTTTCTCTTGTATCATGTGATGTATGTTGGCTTGTCATGTTGCTATTGTGTTGCTGATTGAATTTTAATATCCTCTGTTGTGTCCCAGATGGTGTCTAGTGTTGGAGTGTGACTAGGGGTGTCCAAGATGATTGCTGTTGTGGCAAGAGATTGAGCACCAGAGGTGCTGGTACCACACCTTGCAACTGCAGCAGTGATCTGGACCTTGTCAAGCAGTTTGCATTGAAAGAGACAGTGGAGTAACTTTTGTTTGTGTTTCTGTTGTTTTGCTGCTTTGTGATTGTATGATCTTTGATGTATGATTCAGTATGTTGCTTTTGTGAATTGCTTCTTGGCTGTGTCTCTGTGACATTTAAGTGTTGTTGATTGTTCTCTTTGATGTTCTAGTATATTGAGAAGTGTTTTGAGGTCCAGTGGTGTGTTGTGACAGAGGGGGTCCATGGTGATTGCTGTAATTGCAAGAGATTGAGCACTCGTGGTGCTGATACCACACCTTGCAATTGCAGCAATAACCTGAACCAATCTTGGTTTTTCCTGTGATGTGGCAGTTGTTGATGTCTTGCTGCTGCTGGGATTGTTGTGTTTTTTGAGTTTTTTCTGTGTGCTGCATGTGGGAGGTGAGGTATTTGTTTCTGAAATCTTTCTATTGCTAGAAGTGACATTAATGATATGATACTCTTTGTTCTTTCAAATTGAGGTGGCTTGTTAGCTTGAAGTGTTGCTGGTGTTGTAAAGGGTGCTTGTTGCTCAGATAAAATGTCATAGCAGCGATAGGAATGCTATTTACGACTTCTGATATGGTATAGTGGTTCCTGTAGTGCATCATGATGGAATTGTGTTGTTGATGCTGCCTTGTGTGGTCTGACCCCAGGATTGTTGTCTTTGAGGGAGTCTTCTTTGCTGTTGTGTTTCTGCTATGATCATGTGGGGACAGAGTTGAGAGTTTGGGGTGCTTCCTGGTTGCTTGTGTGATATACCCCTTGTGTATTGGTGTTCTTGTGGACCAAGAAAAACTGGCCAATGATTCCTGCAAAAGAGAGCAGCCTATTAGTGTAGAGTTTTTGTCTCGGTCTCCCCTAATCCCTCTTGAGCTTTTTATTGATGCCATTGCTTTGTTCCTCCCATGTGCCTGCAGAAATGAAAAAATGTTATTAGTAGATTATTTGATCATAGACTGTTGTTTCTTTGCAGTGACCACTGTCCTGGTTTTTCCTTTGCTACTTTGTTATATTTACTCTTATGTGTGGGCATTGGATTTTATCTTCATTTAGTATCTTTCGACCTTGTGAATCTAGCTGCCAGAAGTTGTGACATTCAATCTTCCAATTTCAAGTGCATAGTTTGCTAGATGGTCAGCTAACTTGTTTCCTTCCCTGTATATGTGTGTCACCTTGAGTGTGAGGACTTCTTTTATTTGCAGCACCTCCTCTACCTGCTCAGTTATGACCAAGGTGGTTTTCATGTTTCAATAATTGTGTTGTATTAGCAGCATTGAGTCTGTTTGCAACCAGATGTGGGAGTAGTTGTGTGATCTGCAGTAACTCAGTGCCTCTACTATGGCTATAGCTTCTACTGTTGTGTTTTTTCCTTCTGGTGTTTCTTTGCCAAGTGCATATATGATCTCCCCTGCTTCATCTCTTAGACAGAAACCTATTGAGCTTCTTCCTGGATTCCCTTTGGATGCTCCATCTGTGTTGACCTTAATCCATCCTGCCATTGGGAATTCCCAGATTACCTTATTGTATTTTACTCTTGGGATGTAGTTTTCCATCATGTGCAGTAGGTCCTGCCATTTGTGAGGAGCCTTGATTCCTGGCTTTCTAGTTTGGACCAATGCTTATAGTGTTGTGGAGATCTGCTAGATGACTCTGCTGATTGTAACTTGTTCTCCATACTTGCAGCTATTTCTTCTTTTCCAGAGTTCCCATACAATGTATGATGAGACAGCTTGTAATACTGGTTTAAGCCTGGGAACTACTTGTGCTGTCCTGTATTTTATTATTGCTTGGTGAAAGGTTAAGCCTTCCCATTTTATTCTTGCTCTTGAGAGGAAGTATTGCCACACTTTAGTTGCAGTGTTGGATCTGTAGAAGAGGTGCACCATGGTTTCTTCCTTTAGTTCTGTGTAGCACCAACATTTTGATGGCATTTGATATCCCAGTCTCTTCATGAAGTCATCTAAAGGCAATTTAGCCTTCCATACGTTCCACATGAAGAATGCAATCTTAAATGACAGCCCTTGTAACCAAATCATTTTGTATGCTCTTTTGGGTTCATCCCTTATTCTGAGATACTCCCAGGCAGTTTTGACACTTAAGTGGCCTTGAGGTTCTCGCATCCAATATGGTATATCTATGTTGTTTTCTCTATTTGGTGGCTTGACATTTTCTGCTATGTGCAGTGCTAATACTTGGGGCAGGGTTTCTGAAATTTTTTCTAGATTCCACTGTCCATCATTCTGCAGTACATCATACACATTATATATGGTTTTATCAATAGGAAAGTCATTTGTTATTGGCTATTGGTGTTGGACTCTAACCTTATTTTTGAGCTCATCACTGCTTTCAACCTGAGTTTAGGTTTGTTGCTTATTAAGTACATAGGGTCAGTTGTACTCATACTACACTTCTGCACCTTGCGTGCAGATCTTGGAGCTTATATTGTCGTACATGGCGGGAGATGGAATTGAAGATGCACCCGTTGTCCGAAGATAGCAACCACTTGTTCTTGGTAGTCTTAGATTTGAGTTCTATTTATGTATATTCAATTAGATGTAATTATTTTTAATAGCAGCTTTGTATATCTAAAGTCTTAGTTGCTCATGACTTGTACTACCAATCATTGGGAGTTTGTATAGAAATTCATTTATTTTACTCATTGGCTCTTGTTATTCTAATTTGGGTTCTATTGATTGTTATTTGGCTTGCCTAGCGAGTTGGGTTAGGTGGCATCACGACTAGATGGATTTTGCGTCGTGACAAAGTGGTATCAGAGCTCTAGGTTCATATTTTCTATGAGTCATGAGCAAGTGTCTAGTAGAGTCTTGCAGATCGGTAGGATGACGTCCATACCTATTTTGTAGAGGCTACAAGGTATCTAGGATAAACTTCCCATTTTTATTTCCTTATCCTGCGGCCTTGAATCAGCTTAAAGTGTACCTCTTGAAATTCCTTCCACTCAATCGTATGTTATTTGAGCGGTCGGTATTAGTTGTGCATCGACGGCTTGTGATTCCATGGATGAGCTGCGGGATGTGTTCTCTGTCTTCTGGTGATTGGCCAGTCGTGAGGACTTGAGGGCAGATTTAGACCACAGATTGGGCTCAGCAGTTTCAGTTGTGTTAGCATGTGCTTTGGACTTATATGTCTGGTAGTGTCCCTAGGAGTGGGATTTATGATTTAGTGGGTGGTTGGATGGCTATAAAAATGACTGCGAGATGTGTAGATGACTTGGATGTGAGGAGAAGAGTTTACCTGGGATGTGAAAATTGATTATTGGAGGTTTGATTTCTGTCTTGTTGTGTTGTACAGTCTTGAGTTACGAGTGTAATAGGGATCCTTTATTTATTCATTTGTGGAATGAAGTGTTTTCTCATGTTTTGTTGACAAGTTCATACTCGGGAAGATTAAGTGATTGCATAGTGGTGGTGGCCATGAAAGGGCATAAAGAGATTCCAGATTGAGGCTAATCAGGTAGGTTATCTCCTGCGGGATGTTTTGAGGTTGTATGATTCTTATGATGATTATGTGGAGAGTTTCTTTCTACCGGAAGATTACATGTGTTGCAATTTGAGTTTGGATAGCTTGAGGAAGTTGGCTTGACTGTCATGAGGATGAATGTGAGTTTAGCAGATAATTTGAGGTATGTCATGATTAATGGAGATCAAGAAGGATTTGGCTGAATTACAGTGTGAGATCATGGCAGTTATGGAGTAAAGGTATTGTGGGTTATCGGATGTTGTGTTCTATGGATTTGAGCCAAGTGGGGGGAGTCTGCTATCGACGATCAGATTGCATGGTTTTCGTAGTATTGGTTTTGGTCTGAGGCACATTTGAGGATCAATTATGACTTGCGGAGGCTGGTTTAAAGATTGACTTGAGCAAGGGAATTTCGGGGTACATGATGTGCTATATTATATGGGCATATGGAAATCTTGGAATGATTCAGGTTTGTTATTCATAGTGGAGGTAGTATGCATAGAGTAGGCATTCACTCGGTCGCTTAGAGATGTGGGTTATTTCCTTGATGTGTTTGTGTGCTAATAGAGATCAAGTCTTTCCGCTCATGTGGGCGGTACATTGAGATTAGAGCAGAGTGGATGACTCTCGAGAAGGTTCTAACGAGTTCAAGATTCATATGTGGTATTTGAGGAATTTCTGGATTTGTAAAAGGCTAAGATATGAGATTTGAAATGGATGGTGTCGGGACTCGCGGTATTTCTGTATCCTTAGAGGTTCTACATTTCAATATTAGAGAGTTAATAAAACAACTTTAGATTTACAGAAGGTCTCTTCAGAGTGGGTATCTCGGTTGTAGTACTTTGGGGTGCTTTAGAGGGATTACATCTGCTTATGGGTGTGGTTTCATGCAAGGATATCTTGTGGAGAGCATTGGGTTAAGGGTCATTTTGCACTAGAAAGGAGAAGTGTTAAATTGAAGGTAATTTAGAAGAAACTCAAAGAAATAGGACAGCTTGTTAGTAGGTTGGATCAGTATGGTAGTGGTATGATCGGTTCTTTTGGTAGGCTTTACCGATATTTTGTGGTAATGCTCCTGGATTTGGCGATCTGTGTGATTTGGTTGAGTTAGAGAGATTCAATTCTGATGGCTTAGTTATGTTGCAATGGTTTCCAAAGAGATCTTGATGGTGTCGACCGCAGCTTGAGATGGAAAGTTTCTACCGGCAAGGGAGTTTGTTGCACATTGTGATTTTCTCCTGTATAGGATCAATTGGAAGGTTTCTGGCTGATTGAGTGTGTATTCTGCTTGTGACTCAGAGTTGATAATAGGATTCTCGTACTTTCACGTGATGATATGGTGGAGGCGGTGCGTCGTGTGGGATCGAGGTTTTCATGTACAAGTTTGTGTTTCAGCTTCGAAGGAAAGTCATGAGTTCTAGACACTATTGTACAATTTCAGATGCTTATATCACCTGAGAAGAAGGTGTATTTTAGAAAGATGCAATGCGTTTTGACTTGCGGATGCTTCATGGGTATTACGGTACTCGCCTGGTTGATTAACTGTTGATGTTCACATTTTGCTATGTGGCACGGAAGAATTATAGAAGTATTCTCGTGAAATGATGGTGTATGAGGGATGTATTAGTCATTCGAGTGGTGGAGTTTGGATCGCATATGGTGGATTCATGTATTCTAGGGATTCAGAAACTAAGAGGGTTCTCAGAGGCTGATTGTTCCTTGGTTATGGACTGTGAAGGCATGGCCAAAGCTAGACATCTAATAGTATGTGTTATGGTTAGGTTATTGTAGATTTTTGGAGGGCCAAAGTTAGAGAGCTAATAGTATGGTTAGACAACTAATAGTATGTGGATGGTCGAAGTTGATTTGGGGGCCCATTGGTAGACCTAATGAGAATTTGTAATCAACACCGGGATGCATTTGTGTACTCAGCACATGTATTGTTAAAGGATATGTCATCAATTAGAGTTGACCTTATTCGTGTCTGTTGGGTTCCATGTATTGCTCTTCTATGCTGCAATGGGTTGTGAAATTGTTGACTATTTGCACATATGATGTGGTTCTATTTGGTCCTTATGACAAAAATTCGAGTGAGATGGTTCCTCGGGTGTCGATTGGTCGATTTCGCTTTGTTTATGGTATTTCCTGTTTCTTGCATATTGTACTATCTTTTTCCCCATGGTTATGGTCGTACGCTTCGTGTGTTAGTTGTTGATTTGCTTATACTTGTGGATTTTGAGCATTATGGCTTAGGGTATTTCATGTGAACCGGTGTTTGGATGGGGTCACACATCGTAGCAGAGTTACCATGGGATATGATCCTTTGTGCTTACTTCGTGTGTTTTGTTTCTCCTTGTGTGGTGGGTTCATAGCATTGCGTTTTGCGATGGTATTTGTTAAGCTTGCGGGATGGACCTCTCATTTGATTCTCTTTCCTCTTATTGGGTAAATTTGAGTTCTTGCTTGTTTGGTGTGCAGATTGCACGATACGTGGATTGAGGTAGTGCTTGTGTGGCATGTTGGAAGAGCAACTTGTACTGGATGAGATGAGGTTATTGGACCTAGAATGAGTGCTATCAGAGTTGATTAAAGTGTGTTTGGAAGAATAATGTCACTAGTCAGCTTAGAATTTGGGCTATGGTTCTTGTAGGGCGACAGCGAGGACCACGACTTGTTGATCTAAGGAGTGGTTATGAGTTTCTACATGTTTCTTTTATTATTGGCACTGCATGAAGGTTTTGGACAAGGTTTTTATTTGATATGAGGTTTGTTGCCGGTACCGGGTTTGTTATTGAGCAGCTAATGTGGTCGGAATTTATTGCTAAAAGAATCTGAGTTGTGTGGTATATCACATGATTATATCTTGGGTTATGGTTATGGCTAAATACAGCTAGTTCAGACTTATAGAATGTATGGATGTGAGAATCGGGTCTAGTAATGGATTTCGGATATTAGAGATTAATTCTATGGTTTATGGGCTAAGGTTGAAGTAAGGATCTTCAGTTAGGTTGTGTTTCCAGGTTCATATAGATTAGGAGGATGGGATCACCTACATATATGTGCATGGGTGAGTTTATGCAGTGATTTGACGGCTTTGGAACGACTCTTGACATGTTCGAGGACGAACATATGTTTAAGTGGCGGAGAATGTAACAACCTGACCGGTCATTTTGAGCATTTGCATTCTGTTTGGTGGTTCGAGGGCATGAGTAGCTTCGTATGATGTGCTATGGCTTTTCTGCATCGTTGATTTTTGTTTTCGAGTGATTCGAGATTGATTTGGAAGAATGACTTTCAACTAAGAACCTTTAAGTTGGAAGAATTGATCAAGTTTGACATTGGTACATTTGACCTCAGCTCGGAATTTTATTGGTTCTGTTAGGTCCAGATGGTGATTTTAGACTTGGACGTATGCCGAATTTGCATTTTGATGTTTCAAAAAGGTTTTTGCGTTAATTGGCGAAAGTTGGCAATTTGAAGGTTTGAATGTTCATGAGTTTGATTGGGAGTTGACTTTGACAATATTGGATTCAGATTATTGTTCTGGGAGTTGGAATAGGTTATTTAAAAATTAAAATTCACTAGACGTTGTGCCTAGGGTTGGTTTTTACATAATCATAAAACAGAAAGAATACACCAATGTAGGGGGACATAAATCTTACCTCCAATCCTATGATGGATAACCAGTTAGTTGTCAAATACAACCAATTGTATCCTATATAATAAGTGAAGTTAGACCTATAGGATGGTACCATATTCCAATCCACTATTGGATTAACAATTGGTCCCCAAAACAAAAGAAACCTAGGTCAACTATGCACAAAGAATGGAAGGACTCCTTCCAATTACAAGAGATGATATATCTAAAGATTGAGTAAACTAATCCCAAATAAGGTGACAAAAAAGTGATGGGAGTATAGTTCCATTGTAGCAGAAACCTATCTTTACCATGGCTTTATAAATGTTTGAAAGAAAGCCAAGTTGAAGAGCACCATGTGAGTATCCAAAAATTGGAAAGCTGTGATTTGTCTTTGGGTGACAGAAGAGATGGGACACTACAATTGCACTTGTAGCTGTGACTGTGGCTGTTTGTTATTGAGCATTTGAATTATCCTAGAAAAGCTCTCAACAGTGTGTTCATATAGTGTGTGAACAGGTGTACTGGATAAGGCAAGGCATGTTGTTGATTATTGCAGCCAATTATTTTAAAGTATGCCCTCAACTTGTGCAGAAATAATCAACTGGAGCTGGAAGCTGGTTGTTGCTGTAACATAGTGATTAGTTAGGTTTGGATTCATAAGAGTGTTCCCTTGGATCCTATAGGTGATGCACGATATTAATGTATGTGCCCATTTGCATGGACAATTAGACAAATCCTTAGATAGTTGATATACTTTCAATAGTCTGAGCAAAAGTGCTAATACCACACATTGAAAGTACATCAATGGTCTAGATTTGTCCAATGTACCTGAAAAAAGTGCAAACAAGTTAGTAGTAAGAGTGCACCATTGTTCTGCCTCCTATGGATGATTGTGGTTTTGTAGTCAATGGAACAGTATTGTAGGAGGTGGTGCACTATTCTCAGGTTGTGTCTATTGAGAAAAGATGGGGATTGTGAGTTGTAGGTGTAGATATGAGTGAGCGGTTTGTGGAATTGGTTGTTGCTGGAGAGATGTTGATGCTTCAGTTATGATAGCTTGTAAGCATGTAATGATCCACTGTTTTGAGGAAGAGATTATTGCCTTTTTATCTGCCTGCTGTGCAATCTGGACTGAACAATTGGACCTTTGATTGTTGCCAAAAGATTACTACCATGTTCTGAAGTATAACATTGGTAAGCAACATCGGTTAACAAGTCTTTCTTGTATGTTGTTAGAGGAGAATGTCTTTATATGCTGGTGGAGATATGATATACTTTGTACCCTTGTCCCGCACTCAGTAGAATGAGTACAGCGAGTGCTAATACCACACACTGCGTGTAGGCCAAGTGATTAAGTATACCATAGGATTTAGTACTTGCATAAAAGAAAGCAAAGTTAGTGAAATAGCTGCATTCTTTTCTCTGAGTAAGAGTGGGTGTCCCCAGGTTCTTGTGGCTTCTGAAGACATTTGAAGGTAAGTTGGTTAGGTTATTAGTGGGAGGGTGAAATGGAGGAGTAAGAGAAGATAGGTGGTTGCTGTTCATTTTCCTGAAGATGTGCCAAGGGTGCTTTGCTGCCAGGTTTTTGTGGACTCTGTAGCAAACTGTTGGTGAAGGAAGATACGGATTGATGCTTTAGAGGTTGAAGGTGGTTGTTGTTATGGTGGAGTTTGTAGGCAGTGGTGATGGATTTGATTTATTGTTGGCGTGTTCTTGTGATTTGGATCTTGAGGTTTTAAACTGGTAGTGGCTTACAATAACCCATTGACATGCCCTTAGTAGGATGAGCATCAGGGATGCTAATACCACACAGTGAGGGATTTCCAATGAATAGTGTGTACCATTAGTTTAAAAACCTACAAAAAAGAAACCCAAGTTAGTGTCAAAAACCTCGCAAAAATTGTCCTCCAAATGGATTTGAAATAGGTGATTTTGCATTTCCCTGCTTGTGGTGTTGTAGATAAACTCTTTGTGAAGGCTCTTCATTTGGATTATTAGTATGAGAAATATGAATTGGACAATTAGGTTAGCTCCCCTAAAACAACTTGTGTTAACCATAACCATGATAAGAAGAGGAGGCTAAGTGTGATGGTGCAGTGATTCTGTTTGTTCTCTTGTGCCTGAAAGCTGGGGTATTGATGGAGTCTTGTAAGATCTATCCTCTGATGTAGTTAGGTAGATCTGATGGGATGTGGAAATGGGTCACTGCTGGCAACTCATGACTTAACTTGGATAAGGAATCAGCCGGGCAATTAGCTTCTCTATACACAAGTGAGGATCTAAATTCCTCACATTGTGAGCATAGGTCCTTAAGTTTCTGCAACTTCATCGTTAGAGTCCAGGGGTATTCATTGTTACTGCTCTGCCACTAGATAAGAAGAACTGAATTTGCTTCAAGGTGGAATTTGTGAAAACCATTGTCCAAGCACCATTGCACTCCTATGATGGCTGCTTCTATTTCAGTAAGATTGTTAGTACCTTCCCCAGTGGGGGTAGCAATGGCATGGAGGAATTCACTAAAATGATCTCTATGATCACCCCAGCCCCTATTCAACCTGGATTACTCAAAGCAGTCCCATAACTATTGACCTTCACAAAGTTTGTTTCAGGTCTTTGCCAGATGACTTGAATGACAGAGGTGTGGTGCTTAATTTGTTCACCTATTGGATATAGTTCATGCCAGTTGAAAGGACAAGAGATATGAGGGAAACAGGTTCTCAGCATCAGTGAATCATATGAATCGGTAGAAAACAAGACCTTAGCAATGGAGGATGACTTTCTTCCGTACATTATGTTGCATTTGTTCTTTAAAAGGTTTCAGCAGATAATAATAGGCATGGTGTCTAGGATTCGTTTTTGGACTTCATTGTGACTTCTTTGCATCCACCAGGTCATCAAGAGTAGTTTGAGAGGCTTTTGTCAGTTTGTATTCCTATAAGTCCACCATATTTCCTCCAAACAAAACTGGCAAAAGACCCCTGCTAAAAATATTATCCACAGTTTCATTAGCAAGTCTGGAGCAACAGACACATCAAGATACAGTAGATTTGCTAAATAAAAGCATCCTATCATCAGTTGGTAATTTGTTTCTAAGAGCTCTCCACAAATAAAAGACCATTTAAAAATAATTTTCTTATGCTATGTCATTCTATTGGAGAAGTTAGATTGTTTTTTCTTTCTGATGAGTTCCCAAGCAGAGGCACAGGTGAATTTTCCATTAAGAATTGGTGTCCAAATGACTTCATCTAAGATATGAGGTTGGTAGTATATAGGGGGTTTGAATGATGTCCTGGATCTTGTAGTATGGGGAAATTTCATTTAGCTTCTGAAGATTCCATTGACCATCAGTCCAGAAGTAGGATACAAGAGTATTACAAGGCCTGCCTCCACCAATTATATGGTTAGCCAAAGGCCCAGTTCCTAATCAATTATCCCAACAGAAAATACCGTTTCCTAAGTGAAGTCTCCATTGAATTGTTTTCTCAGATTCTTTTTTGTTAAGCATCATCCTCTTCCATGCTTGGGACTGACCTGAGTCCCATTTTTTGGATATGGGATTGGACCTTTGACAGTACTTAGCTCTAAGGAAATTGCTCCATAAAGATTTTGAAGTCTTGAGGTGCCACCATTGTTTGAGTTCCATTGATTTGCAAACATCTTCAATTGTTCTGAAATCTGGACCAACTTCATTCACTGTGTAAGCAAGCTTTCGCCAAGAAGCCTAGTGATATTTCAATTTGTCTTTTTCTAGACCCCAGAAGAAGTTTGCTGCCAATTTTTCAATCTGCTTCATAATAGTTTTTGGAGGAGACACTTTAGACAAGAGGTGGATTGGTATTGATTGCAAGACATGTTATATTAAAGTAGCCCTACCACCATAGGGTAACACTTTCCATGCCAGCCTTTGATTCTACCATGCATCCCAGGTAGGTTAGTGCAGATTCCCTCTTGGAGAAACCAGTTTCTGCTCTAATCCTTCTGATAGCAGACTGAAAGGCACCAGGTGAAGTCATGAAGTGACTCTTATCCTTGTTAATTTTCTGGCCTGAACTTTCTTCATAAGTGCTCAAGATCTTCATGATTTTTTAAAGTAATGCTCCGCCTCCTAAGGAAAATATAATAATATTATCTGCAAAACTGAGGTGATTAAATATTTGATCCTCTCCTTTGCATATAGAAGCCATTAAAAATTGATCATGGTTGAGATTATTGAGCATCCTAGACAGCAGTTCAGCTCCAATAATTAATAGAGAAGGAGCCATGGGATCTCCTTTATTTAGACCTCTAATAGATTCAAAGAAGCCCCATCTGGTGCCATTAACCATGACAGAATACCAATTATTGGACATGGTTCTTCAAATCATGTCAATGATTCTTTCACAGAATCCTATTCTTCTCAGCAGGATACATGTGAAGCTCCATGAGACTATCATAGGCTTTGGCCGCATCTAATTTAATGACAACATTGGTCCTAATATTAGGCTTTTGATGCCATGGACAATTTCTTAGGCAAGCATAATATTTTCAGAAATGTTTCTCCCTTTAATAAAGCCTGACTGATTGGCTGAGATGATTCTGGGGAGGATTAGAGCTAACCTTGAACTAATAATCATGTAAATGATCTTGTTGATAAAATTGCTGAGGCTGATTGGTCTAAATTTTGTAATGGAATTAGAAAATTCATCTTTTGGTAAAAGGACAAGACATGAACCTATAATATATCTGGGCATGGTGCATCCTCCAAAGAAGGCCAGGACAACTTGCATCAAATCAAATTTGATGACTTCCCAACAGGCTTGGTAGAACTTACCATTCATACCATCAGGACCTTCTGCACTCATAGGATTCATGGAGAAGACTACTTCTTTTAGTTCATTCATTATAGGTTCTGTGGAAAGAGCACTGTTTTCTTCAGGGGTGATCATGGATGGAGTACTTGAGATTAGATCTTCTCTGATGATTCCTCCTGTATCAGAAAGAAGCTCTTGAAAGTAGTCACAAGCTACTTGGCCAATAGTCTCATCACCTTGTATCCAATTTTCTTCTTCATCCTTGATTTTGTAAATGTATAACTTTCTTCTTCTACCTCTCATTAAGATATGGAAGTATCTGGAATATGTATCCCCTTCTTTGAACCACTGTAGCTGAGTTTTCTGCTTAAGGATTGACTCTTCAAGTTTCATGTAATTGAGATATTAAGCTTTGAGTTCATGAAGTGTAATTCTGTCATTCTTAGAGTTACTATGTGCCTAGGTCACCTCTACTAAGTGCTTTGAGTTTCTGATGGAAGGTCCACATTGGATTGCCTGTAACTTCTCTATTCCATATCTCCTCCACTAGTGGCATGAATTTCTAATTTTCCACCCAGCAGTTGAGGAATTGGAAGTATCTCTTGCCATTGCCATGCCTTACATTGATCTCCATAAAAAGTGGATTATGATCTGAACCTGCTGAAACTAGATGGGAAACTGTGGTAGCAGGGAAGACAGTCAACCATTGATCATTCACTAGACCTCTATCTAGTCTCTTCCGAACAATAGAATTTGGTCCCATACCAATTGACCAAGTGTATTTGTGACCATAGTTGCCAAGATCCACCAGACTACCATCCTCAATCATGCTCAAAAAGTCCATACCTTTACTTATCTGATAAGGAATACCCCCAATTTTCTCCTCTATTGATGCTATAACATTGAAATCCCCAATGACACACCAAGGAATAGTGTATATGGATGATTTATGTCTTAGAACATCCCATAAAGGTCTCCTCAGCACTAGCTTGAATTTGGCATAGATAATTGTGCGGCTAAAAGTATTTCCATCCTCAACATGTTTCATCTCCATAGATATATAATGATCATCAGAATCCAGAACCTTAGCTATGAATTCTTTGTCCCAGAAAACCCAAATTTTGTCATTGACGTTTGAAGCTGTTTGGTGCATAGAAAGTTGGAGTTTGAAATGGTTAATGTAAGTCTATCTAGGAAGAGTTCAAGCATAGAAATGAAAGATAGTTGGGGATGTTGCTTTAGGATTCTGAGTCTTTCAATAACTCATGAGGTCCTAATACCTCTTGCATTCCATATGAGTGTGCTAGTCATTAAGGTTTTGATGGGGTCATGGATTTTGGTGGTATATTGGCGGCTACAACTGCTTTACTTCTAGTAACTCTTGGTGAGGGTCCTATTTTGGGTGATAGGTTTTGTGTCGTGATGAATTCCTGTTGATCAGATGAATCCATTTACAACTTCAATGAAGAGTTCACAAAGCTGATCATTGTGAACATTTTCTTCTTCAGAAAAATCTATAGGTTCATTTTCAGATTGGATGGGTCTATATTCATTATCTTCAGGGTATCTGGTAGCACAATCAATATTGAACATCTTCTCTCCAAAAGTCCCTTTTTGCTGGGCACCAGAGTCTTGCAATTGACTTTGCTCAGCTGATGCCATTTATTTTATTCTTCCTTCTCATTGCTCTTATTTTCTTCTGGCTTGCTCTTATTTTCTTATGGCTTAGATTATTTTTTGATTTTGGAATCTGATTGCAGAAATCAGAAGCAGCTTTTGATTTTCTTTTGACAAACTGTTTAATGATAGCTGACTGATCTTCCTCAGAACTACTAATATCAATATTGGTCTCATCAACTACGTGAGTTTCTGAAGTAAGTGGAGGTATCAGTAGTGATATGGTCCATCCTAGGTTGAGACCTATGTGCCTGTGCACACTCATGCAGAACATGAGGACTCCTACCCCCTTTTGGATCCCTACTCCCAACAGAACTAGGTTCCTTCTGACAGTTCACCCTTTCCCCTTCAACTTTATCAGTAGAAACCAATTTAGGGGAGATGATAGTGGATGAGAACCCTTCACCTGTGAAGCTGGAGGAACACTAAGAGTATTAGAGATTATACCAGAGGATGCTTTTGCATTGTGACTATATCTATAATTTGTTGTTGTGTCTCTATGCTTGATTGGGCTTGTGTTTCAACTTGTGAGGTTTCATTAACATTTTGTGCTCATGTAGCTTGCTTTGATGTGGAATTTTGGTGCTGCTTTTTATTGTTTTGCCCTTTGAATTGTCTTTTCCTCTGTGTTTGCTATCCTTCCTTTTCATTGACTGTGACAGATTGTTGGTAATCCTTTCCTTTTAGGTTCCCATCAGTTTTGGTTTCCTTATTCTGAATGGTGATTTGCCCTCCTTGTTTCTATGATCTTGCTGGGTGTTTTTGGTTTTTAGCTTTGGTTTCCTTGCTCTGATTCTCCTTCTAAGTGACTTAGTTCTGAGATGATGATTGACCACTAGTGAGTTGCTTCTGTTGATTATTTTTCTTATTTTCCTCATCTTTCGTTTTAATAGGGCAATCATGTAAGTTGTGATCCAGATGTTTGCAATAGAGGCAGTACTCAGGGATATTTTCATATTGTACTTCAAGCCACCTTCCATCACCATTTTCATCTTCATCAAACCCCAACCACACATGGTGGGGACTTGGCTTTGTCAAGTCAATTTGAATCTTAATCTTAGCCACACTTCCCCTAGTTTTTTGGAAAGAATCCAGATCCAAGTGAAGAGCCTTTCCTACTAGAAATAGCAAAACAGTCAAGATCTTCATACAGTAGAAATGCCAAGGTAATTACGGTACCACCACCCATAGGGGGACAATTTGGTTAATCTGCAGTAAGATTGAAGGTGGATTTTCATGCTTCCTGTTTCATCATTTGCCTCTGTATGTACATGAACCGTCTAGTCCATTCAGATACCAGTTGTTTACAAAGAAGAAGAGGAAATACTACAACGATGCCGTGGTAAGGATGCTACAACAGATGGTCTTTCACTTGAGCACAATGGACAATATCCACAATCTCACTCAAGGAATAACAGTTGGGATGGCAAAGAGAATGAGGAGGTAATCGTTAGGCGACTCCCAATGAGAGTTGCTAAGAAAAAACAGGTTGCCTCAACCGCGTCCAAGATGTCCACCCGTTCGAAGAAGAAATCATGATTTTTGAATATATTCTAAAGCGGCAGGAGGAGGAAGATAAAGATTTCCAAATAGAAGAGATTACAAGAATAGAAAAGGAGGGACAATACTCTAATTTGTACTACTTTTAATTATATATTTTTATAAGCATAATCACATGTAATATCATCACAGAGTGTATTATACACTCTATGATGATCATTAAGTATTTGATTCTTTCCAGTTCTTTCTTTTTACATGCGTGCTAATAGGTGAGGCCTTTTATTTGCCTCAATAGGATTTGTAAGGTAAGGTTTAGCTCGGTATGTGTTTGCTTGCATATAAGAGACACTACTCAAGCATTTACCTCCTTACTTGTACTTTTCCTTTGCGGTTTGCTTTTATTATGAATAAAAGCTTATAATCTGCCCCAAAAAAAAAAAAAGTCCATATTGTGACATGATCATACTCATTGTCCAAGTCTATGTAGACTGTTCTAGCATAGAAATGTGCTATCTTGACCCCTCTTTTTAGCTCAGTTTATGTCACATAGCTTCTTCTAATGACCTCCATTCTTGGCATTGTGTTAGAAAATTTCTAACAACTGTGAACCTACATCTAGCAACTAGTTTCACCATGTAATCATGGCTGTCAAAGATTACTGTAGTTGGCCTTGCTTTGTGGTGAATTTTGGTGGTGTGAATTCAATAGGTTCTAACTCAGATTCATGCCTGGCTCTTAATTTGGTGACATAGGAGTGTTTAACTGTGGGTGGAGGTGGTGCTGGAGCATTAGGTGGCTGTTTTTGTTTAGTGTTGGATTCCTTTGGTTGGTTACTGATGTTTGCTTTATTAGATATTTTCTTAGGTGTAGACTGTTGGTTTGTAGGCTTGGTGTGGATAGGTTTGTCAAAGTTGGATGAGATTTTGGGTAGAGTATGTATATCAAGGTTTTGGGTTCTTTAATCATATTTTGAGATGTGGGACTCGAATTGAGGTGACTTTTGGAGCAATTTTCACCATATGGATTGGAGTAAGTGTTCTCTATTTGGTTTTGATTATATTTCATGAATCTATCTTCGTTTTCGATAATTGGATTGTGAATTTTAAAGAGAAAATTGAGGGGTTCTCCCTAAAGTTTCATTATGTGAATTTTTGAGTTTTGAACATCGGTTCGGAGTCAGATTTTGAGTGAAACTAGTATGGTTGGACTCATAATTGAATGGGTTGTCGAATTTTGTGAGTTTTGTCGGGTTCTGAGGTGCTGGCCCGTGTTTGGCTTTTAGGTTGATTTTGGGATTCTGATTAAAGATTCCACCTTCATCGATTGGGTTTATTTCCTTTGGTATTATTTGATGTATTAGAGTTTCTTTTGGCTAGTTTTGAGCCATTCGGAGGTCGGTACATGCGAGATGGCTTTTTTGGAGCATCGCTTGGCTTACTCGACATTGGAATTGATTTATTCGAGGTAAGTAACACTTCTAAACTTGGTGCTGAGGGTATGAAACCCCGAATTACGTTTTATGTGTTTGGCGTCGAGGTGAAGCACATGCTAGGTGACGGGCGTGTGGGCGTGCACCGTGTGAATTGTGACTTTGTTATTTCTATGGTACTGTGTAGTTACCTGATCAAATCTGTAACCATGAAATATCTACGTACTAGAGCTATTGAGCTTTGATCCATGTTAGAAATCATGTCTAGGCTACATGTTTATTTTATTGGGACCCACCGAGATAATTTCTGTTGTTGAGTTATTTGCTTACATTGCAATTTAATACTTATTCATGTTCATTCATTTTATATCATATCATCATATCATCATTTTGGGCTAGTTTCATGGCAATGTGAGCCCAAGAGACTAGAGAGATTGGTGATTGGGTGAGGCCGGGGGAATGATTGTGAGAGATATTATGGGATCGAGCTGCATCTGTAGCATGCTATATTGATTTATGCCTGGATCTGGCTTATTATGGCGCTTGGGCTGAAAGAGCCCGTCCAAAGTCTGTACACACCCCAGTGAGCGCAGTTGATTATATTGAGGGATGGATCTTTCCCGGGTTGGATTGGCCTTATACAGTACTGTGTGACTGACTGTCAGTTGAGACACACACACACACACACACACACACACACACATATATATATATATATATATATATATATATATATATATATTTGTGATGGATCTTCCCAGAGCTGAATTGACCATACATAGTACTGAGTAACTGAACGTGTCGAGTGATTGAGCATGATGAGTGGAAAGTGTGAGACAGTGAGATTGAGTACTCTGAGAGTGTGAGTACATGAGTTTATCACTGAGACACATTGCATTTGACATGCATACTTGAGATATATGAATAGAGACGCATTTCTTTCTGCCACTCCGATTTTGGTGTCATTCATGATTTCACCTGCATATCGACATGCAGACATATAGAAACATCTTATCTGTTGTTGAAAGGTTATTGGGAAAAATCACAGTTTCCAAACTTACTCATATATTTAATGATTTCGGTAAAAGATTTAGGCTTTCGCTGATATACTTGCAAAAGCAGGCCAATTTCTGGAACTGTGAACGAGCTGAGCATGTTATCTTTGAGCTACTTCTTTTATTACTTCCATTATGTTGTTATGAAATGTTGTTGGCTATTGGTGTTGGACCCCGACTTGTGTTTCAGCTTGTCACTACTTTCAACCTATGGTTAGGTTTGTTACTTATTGAGTACATAGGGTCAGTTGTACTCATACTACACTTCTGCACCTTGCGTGCAGATGTTGGATGTTGATGTTGCTGTGATCGATGGGAGCTGGATTTGAAGATGTACCAGCATTCCGGTTGTAGCTCCCTCTTGTTCATGGTAGCCTTAGATTTATAAAAATCTATTTTTTGTACATTTAGAAAAGATTATGTATTTATTTCATACCAGCTTTGTAAATTCTAATCTTAGAAGTTCAGATTTGTACTACCAGTCCTTGGGAAATGTATAAGATTAAGATATTTTCTTTTACTTATTTGTCTTATTAAATTTCATTTGAATTGGATAGTTGTTGATTGGCTTACCAAGTGGGTTGGGTTAGGTGCCATAACGACTAGTTGAATTTTGGGTCGTGAAAGTTAATATCAATGCTCTAGGTTCATAGGTTCGACAAGTCACGAGCAAGTGTCTAGTAGAGTCATGCGGATCGGTATGATGACGTTCATACCTATCTTCGAGAGGCTACAGGACATTTAGGATATACTTCCCATCTTTCTTTCCTTATCATGTGGAATTGATCCAACTTGAAACATAACTCTTTGAATTCCTTCCACGCATTTGTATGCGCATGTGAGCGCTCGGTATCAACTATGCATCAACAGCTTGTAATTCCATGGATGAGGTTCGAGATGTGATTTCGGTGTGCTGATGATAAACCAGTCCGGAGGACTTGAAGCCGGGTTTTCACGATAGCTTGAGCACGAGGATTTCGGTTGTGTGAGCACGTGCTTTTGAACTTATAAGTTCGTCCTAATTAGTGAAATTTGTCCCTATTAAGATCGGTTTAATGTGACGAGAAGACTTTGCTTGAGAGGTGAAAAGGACTATTGGGTGCTTGATTCTTTCTTGATGTGACATATAGTCTTGAGTTATGAGTGTATTGGAGGATCTTTTATGTTGTTTAACTGTGGAACGAATCAGGTTCTCATACCTTGTTATGAGTTCAGACTCAGGAAGATTAAGTGATTGTGTAGTAGTTGTGGCTGTGAAAGGTTATAAAGAGATGTCAGTTTAAGGCTAAGCTGGTGGGTTGTAACTGTGAGGTAATCTACGGATGTGTGATATATATGATGTTGTGTGGAGGCTTTCTTTTCTACCAGTATGTAATGGTTGTGCGATTTGAGTTGGGATCGGTCGTAGTAGTTGACCTGACCGTCACGAGGATGAATGCGAGATTTGCATATGATTTGAGGTACTAGATGGTTTGTGTTACCTGAGCTTATGAAGGATTGAGATGAACTTCGGTGCAGGATTGTGGGAGTAATGGGGTATGGTTATTGTAAGATGTCAGACGTTTTATTTTAGGGCTCTCAGACAAGTTGGGGAGTATGCTATCGACGAGTCGACTACACTGTTATGTGTTGTATTGGTTTCGGTTTGAGGTATACTTATTGATCAGTTATGACCTGTTGAGGTTGAGATCGAGGATGACATGAGTAAGGAAATTTCTAGATACGGGTTGTATTACACTTTATGGGTGTATGGAAATCACGAGATGATTTGAGTTTGTTATTCGTGACGAATGTAGTGTGCATGGAGTAGGGATTCACTCGATTTCTTATAGGTGTGGGTTACTTCTTTTGGTGTTGTTGAGCTAATGGGTCCAAGGTCGTTCGGCCCGTTGTGTCAGTGCAATTTAGATTTGAGTAGAGTGGACGATTCTCGAGAAGGTTCTAATAGATTCAAGATGTATATGTAGCAATTGAGAATTTTGCGGATTTGTATATGGCTAGAATATGAGATTTAAGTTGGATGGTGTATACTTGAGGCATTTCTATTTCATATACGGATTCTACATTTCAGTATTAGGAAGGTGAAGGAAACGGCTCTAGACTCGTAAAAGGTCTCTTCAGAGTAGGTGTATTGGTTGTGGTACTTTTTGGGTGCTTAAGGGGGAATACGACTACTTTTGGGCGTTAGGGCGATGTGCTTTTATTCTAGGATCCCATGGGGTGAGTTCTGGTTAAGGATCGTGGTGTACTGGCAAGGAGAAGTATTAACTGGAGCGCAATTCAGAAGAAACTTGGAGAAATAGGATGGCTTGATAGTAGGTTGGATCAGTACAGTAATGGATACAATCGGTTCTTTGGGTACTTATGATGTGATGAGTCTCTACGGGTGTTTTGTGGCAATACTCTTGGGCTTGGCGACCTGCGTGGCTTGGTTGAGTTTGACAGATTCAGTTCATATGGCTTGATTATGTGCAAATGGGTTTCAGAGAGTTCTCGATGGTTTCTACCATGATTTGATATGGATATTTTCTACTGGCATGAGGAGCATATTGCGTGTTGTGATTTTCTCCCAGATGAGATCAAATGGAAGGTTCCTGGCTAATTGAATATATATTCTACTTGTGACTCAGAGTTAATTATGAGATCCTCGTACTTTCATATGATGGCATGATTAATGCGGTGTGTTGAGTGGGATTAAGAATTGCGTGTGCAAGGTCACGGTTCAGTTTTGAAAGGAAGGTCATAAATTCTTAGATGGCATGGACGGTTTTCGATGTTTAGATGAATGCTATAACCGTTTGGTTTTGCCTGAGAAGGGTGCGCATCTCAGAAGGCGCATTGTGTTTTGACTTATGGATGCTTCATTGATATTGTGGTACTCGCCTAATTTATCGATTGCTTATATTAAGATTTTTCTATGTGGCACGGAATAATTATAGAAGTATTCCTCGTGGGATGATCATGTATGAGACATGTGTTAGACATTCGGAAGGTGGAGTTGGTAGATATGGTGATTCGTATGTTCTATGTATTTGGAAACTAGGAGTTCTTAGAAGCAGGTTGTTTCGTGGTTGTGGATTGTGAAGATGTGGCCAAAGCTAGCCAGATGATAGTATGTGTTACAGTTAGGTCGTTATGGACTTTTGGAGGTCTATTTATCCATTCGGGGATGACCGAGTTGATTTGGGACGGATCTCTCGTTTGGTTCATTTTCCTTGTTTGAGTACATTTGAATTGTTGCGTATTAGTGCACGGATTGCACGGTTTGCGGCTCTAGGTAGTATTGGTGTGGCATGTCAGTAGAGTAACTTGTATTTGATAAGTTGAAGTCGTCGGATCTAGAATTGGGGCTATCAGATTTGATTGCGGTATATTGGAAAGGATAATGACTCGTTGATCTGATGAATGGTTATGAGTTTCTGCGTGTTACACCATCACCTGTAGTGTACAAAGGTTTTAGAACGAGATTTTGTTTGATATGAGGTTCATTACCGGTGTTGGGTTGGTCATCTATTGCGGTCGAAAGTTATTGCTATGAGTATTTGAGTTATGCGGTATATCATGTGATTGTGTCTTGGGTTATGGTTATGGCTTGATGCAGCATGTTCAGACTTACACAATGTGTGGATGCAAGATTCAGATCATATAAGAAATTTTGGATGTTGGAAATTTGATTTTCAAGTGATTAAATTTAAATTTTATTTAATGGATGAAAATGGAAAAACTTTTTGTCCCGATCCATGTCGTAACATTATTTTTAAATTGGTATTTTCTCCATCACAATACCATAACGGATGCGTTGGATGGACGTCAAGTGGTTGATATTATCACTGTCGGACCAGAACTTCTTGTTTCCTAGGGCGAATCTATCAAATTTGATCAACCATTAACAAGTAATCCTAATGTACGAGGATTTGGTCAGGGAGATGCAGAAATAGTAAATCAAGATCCATTACGTGTCCAAGGACTTTTGTTCTTCTTGGCATCTGTTATTTTGGCACAAATCTTTTTAGTTCTTAAAAAGAAACAGTTCGAGAAGGTTCAATTGATCGAAATGAATTTCTAGATTCACAGATTTGTCGACATCAAGTACTTAAAAAGAACAAAATTTTTGTTGGCGATTATTTATGATAAAGAAAAATGAAATTTTGAAAACTCCTTTGTCTTATTTATACTCTTTTTCAAAATCAGCATACTATGTGGTACAAGAGATTCCCAGCATCTCGTAGAAAAAGAGTATGTAATGTAGAATTCGAAGAAGAGTATTTGACTTTCATTATTTTTATTTTATTTTCTTTAATTGGTATCTTATTTTAAATGTTCACCTAAAGCATATACTTATGTTTTTTTTCCTCTTTAGCATAAGGTTTGCCTCCTACTATTGAATCATAAGCATCTGAATTTTTTTTATTAATATTAATGACGAGATCTATTATCGCTTTTTACATGTCCTCTAAAATTTAATGTAGGTGCAAATTCTCCCAATTTAGGTGCAAAGAACCAACCAGACTGACCTAGTGGATAAATCATAAATACAGAAACAAAAACAACAATTGGACCAGAGAATGTGATTGCATTATAAGGTCTTTAATTGAATAGAAGAATTAGTACCAGGGTATCAAACCAAATATTCAGGTATCAAATTTGGTTTATTTTACATTGCTTCATATCTGAATCTACTAGTTTCTTCATTATTTGTAAAAATTCATAATAATGGTAGAAATGGAATCATTTTTGTTTTGATATTCTATAACTTAATTAATAAGTCTAAGTAGCAAAAGTCTGTTTCTAGGGATGATTTATCAATTTCTTTCCATTTGTATCTATTGAAATTTCCAATAAATTCATATTCAATTTAGGTAGAAAATTCTCTTTCTTCCTCCGTTCATGCGTATTTCATACATTCCAGATATGGTATTGGGTAAAATACCATGTGATTCAGTAAACAAAATAGAAATCCCATCATTGCTACCTCATTTATCTAATCTATCTAATTAGATGAAGAACGAACAAACTGGTAGAAAGAAATAGATGAATATTTCTTTCTACCATACTATATATCTATTAGAATATTGCCGATTATAGTCCACACATTTCATTTAAGACATGAAATTAGATTTATTTTTCATTTTATTTCGTCAATTTTGGCTAAGAACTCAGAAGTCAAGTTTCATTCAAATTAGTTAATAATTAATTGTCTTGACTAACTATTTTTACGTAAATGAAAAGTAGAAAAGTAGTAGGAACTAGAATAAATAGTGTAGTAGGCTTGTAGGAAAACTTAGATATCTTATTATCACTAGACCTGACATTACCTATGTTGTGGAGTTGGTAAGCCAATATATGCATGCTCCTTGTTTTTGTGGTTTACGGGCTAAGGTTGAAGTAATGATCTTCAATTATGTTGTGTTGTCAGGCCTATATAGGATCACGTCACCCCGGGTATGTGCATAGTAAGGTTACACGGCGATTTGATGGCTCTAGAACAACCCTTGGCACGTTCGAGGACGAACATATGTTTAAGTGGGAGAGGATGCAACGACCTGCCCGGTCATTTCGAGCATTTGTATTCCGTTCAGCTATTTGAAGTCTTGAGCAGCATCGTATGATGTATTATGACTTGTGTGAGTCGTCCGTTTTGATTTTCAGGTTATTTGGAGTCGTTTCGGAAGAATGAATTTCATGGTTTAAGCTTTAAGTTGGAAGAGTTGACCAAGTTTGACTTTTTAGCATTTGACCTTAGATTGGAGCTTTGATGATTCCTTTAGGTCAGGATTGTGATTTTGGACTCGGGCGTATGCCCGGATTTGTAGTTGGATGTTTCTAGAAGGTTTCGACGCTAATTGGCGAAGGTTGGAAATTTCATGGTTTGAAGCATTCACAAGTTTGACCGAGAGTTGACTTTGAGGATATCGAATTCGGACTTTGGTTTCGGGATTTGGAATAGCTTCGTTATGTTATTTGGGACTAGTGTGCAAAATTTTGGTTCGCTCCGGGTTGATTTGATATGTTTTGGCGCGAGTTTTAGAAGTTGAAAAGTTCAAAGTTCATTATGTTCAATTTGAGGTGCAATTCGTCGTTTCGATGTTGTTATGTGTGATTTGAGGCCTCAAGTAGGTCCGAATTACGTTATGGGACTCGTTGGTGTGTTTGGACATGGTCCCAGGGGCTCGAGCGAATTTCGGACGAGGTTCGGGTTGTTTGGAACATTTTTTGCTAAGTTGTTGGTGGCAGATCTGGTGTGATCGCACCTGCAGCTGGTTTGCGCAGATGCGATGGCCGCAGAAGCGACAAAGCAGTCGCAGAAGTGACGTGAGAACTTGGTAAGGAAGCTCGCAGATACGGAGGAATTCACACAAAAGCGCGACGGCAGATGCGGTTCTAAGCATTGGAGAAGCGACCACTAGAGGGTCGAGGCTGTCTTGCAAATGCGAGCCTTTTTCCGCAAAAGCGAAGGTCGCAGATGCGACCACTTATCCGCAAATGAGGAATTTGCTAGGCAGAACTATATATCGAGGTTTTGGGTTCCTTTATAAAATTTTTAGATGTGGGACTCCTATTGAGGCGACTTTTGGAGCAATTTTCACCATATGGATTGGAGTAAGTGTTCTCTATTTGGTTTTGATTATATTTCACGAATATATCTTCGTTTTCGGTAATTGGATTGTGAATTTTAAAGATAAAATTGAGGGGTTCTCCCTAAAGTTTCATTATGTGAATTTTTGAGTTTTGAACATCGATTCGAAGTCGGATTTTGAGCGAAACTAGTATGGTTGGACTCATAATTGAATGAGTTGTCGGATTTTGTGAGTTTTGTCGGGTTCTGAGGTGCAGGCCCGTGTTTGGCTTTTAGGTTGATTTTGGGATTTTGATCAAAGATTCGACCTTCATCGATTGGGTTTATTTCCTTTGGCATTATTTGATGTATTAGAGTTTCTTTTGGCTAGTTTTGAGCCGTTCGGAGGTCGGTACACGCGAGATGTCTTTTTTGGAGCATCGCTTGGCTTACTCGGTATTGGAATTGGCTTGTTCGAGGTAGGTAGCACTTCTAAACTTGGTGCTGAGGGTATGAAACCCCGAATTACGTGTTATGTGTTTGGCGTCGAGGTGAAGCACATGCCAGGTGACGGGCGTGTGGGCGTGCACCGTGTGAATTGTGACTTTGTTATTTCTGTGGTACTGTGTAGTTACCTGATCAAATCTGTAGCCATGAAACATCTACGTACTAGAGCTATTGAGCTTTGATCCATGTTAGAAACCATGTCTAGGCTACATGCTTATTCTGTTGGGACCCACTTAGGTCATTTCTGTTGTTGAGTTATTTGCTTACATTGCAATTTCATACTCAGTCATGTTCATTCACTTCATATCGTATTCAATCTTTTGTTGCTATATATTGACACATCATACCATCATTTTTGAGCTAGTTTCATGGCATTCTGAGCCCGAGAGACTAGAGAGATTGATGACTGAGTGAGGCAGAGGGCCTGATTGTGAGTGATATTATGGGGTCGGGCTGCACGCTGCAACATGTTATATTGATTTATGCCTGGATCTGGCTAATTATGGCGCTTGGGCTGAAAGAGCCCGTCCGAAGTCTGTACACACCCCAGTGAGTGCAGTTGATTATATTGAGGGATGGATCTTCCCTGGGCATAGATCTTGCCCGATACATTTATATTTGGGGATGGATCTTCCCCGGGCTGGATTGGCCTTATACAGTACTGTGTGACTGACTAACAGTTGAGATATATATATATACAGTACTGAGTGACTGATCGTGTCGAGTGATTGAGCATGATGAGTGGAAAGTGTGAGACAGTGAGATTGAGTACTCTGAGAGTGTGAGTACATGAGTTTATCACTGAGATATATAGCATTTGACATTAATACTTGAGATACATGCATAGAGATGCATTTCTTTCTGCCACTCTAGTTTTGGTGTCCTTCATGATTTCACCTGCATATCGACATGTAGGCACATTAGATGTATTTTCCTCATGGCATTAGATAATGAAACATTTTATCTGTTGAAAGGTTTTCGGGAAAAATCACAGTTTTCAAACTTACTCATGTATTTGGTGATTTGTGTAAAAGATTTGGGTTTTCACTAATATACATGAAAAGGAGGCCTATTTTTCTGGAACTCTGAACAAGCTAAGCAATTTATCTCTGAGCTACTTCTTTTATTACTTCCATTATGCCGATACGAACTGTTCTTGGCTATAGGTGTTGGACCCGATCTGTGTTCCGGCTCGTCACTACTTTAAACCTAGAGTTAGGTTTGTTACATATTGAGTACATAGGGTCGGTTGTACTCATACAACACTTCTGCACCTTGAGTGCAGATGTTGTATGTTGATGTTGCTGTGATCGGCGGGAGCTGGATTTGAAGACGTACCTGCGTTCCAATTGTAGCTGCCTCTTGTTCATGGTAGCCTTAGATTTATAAAAATCTTTTTATGTACATTTCGAATAGATGATGTATTTATTTCACACCGGCTTTGTAAATTCTATTCTTAGAAGCTCATGATTTATACTACCAGTTCTTGTGAAATGTATAAGATTCAAATATTTTCTTTTACTTATTTGTCTTAATAAAGTTCATAATAATTGGATAGTTTTTAATTAGCTTACCTAGTGGGTTGGGTTAGGTATCATCACGAGAAGAGTTTGCTTGAAAGGTAAAAAGGACTATTAGATGCTTGATTCATTCTTGATGTGACGTATAGTCTCGAGTTACGAGTGTATTGGAGGATCTTTCATGTTGTTTAACTGTGGAACGAATAAGGTTCTCATGCCTTGTTGTGAGTTCAGACTCAGGAAGATTAAGTGATTGTGTAGTAGTTGTGGCTGTGAAAAGGTATAAAGAGATGTCAGTTTAAGGCTAAGCTGGTGGATTATAACCTGTGAGGTAATCTACGGATGTGTGATATTTATGATGTTGTGTGGAGGCTTTCTTTTCTACCAGTACGTAATGATTGTGCAATTTGAGTTTGGATCAGTCGTAGTAGCTGACCTGACCGTCACGATGATGAATGTGAGATTTGCAGATGATTTGAGGTACTAGATGGTTTGTGTTAACTGAGCTTATGAAGGATTGAGTTAAATTTCGGTGCAGGATTATGGGAGTAATGGGGTATGGTTATTGTAATATGTCAGATGTTTTATATCAGGGCTCTTAGATAAGTGAGGGAGTCTGCTAACAACGAGTGGATTGCACGGTTATGTGGTGTATTGGTTTCCATTTGAGGTATTCTTATGAATCGTTTATGACCTGCAGATTTTGAGGTCGAGGATGACTCGAGTAAGGGAATTTCTTGATACGGGTTGTATTACACTTTATGGGTATGTGAAAATCACGGGATAATTTGAGTTTGTTATTCATGACAGATGTAGTGTGCATGGAGTAGGGATACTCTCGGTTTCTTATAGGTGTGGGTTACTTCTTTTAGTGTTGTTGAGCTAATGGGGCCAAGGTCATTTGGCCCGTTTGGTCGGTGCAATTGAGATTTGAGAAGAGTGGATGATTCTCGAGAAGGTTCTAATAGATTCAAGATTTATAAGTAACAATTGAGAACTTTGCGGATTTGTATATGGCTATATTATGAGATTTAAGTTGGATGGTGTCGAGACTTGTGGCATTTCTATATCATTATGGATTCTATATTTCAGTGTCAATAAGGTGAATGAAACAACTCTAGACTTACAGAAGGTCTCTTCGGAGAGGGTTTCTCGGTTGTGGTACTTTTGGGGTGCTTAAGGGGGAATACGGCGGCTTTTGGGCCTTAAGGCGGTGTGCTTTTATTCTAGGATCCCGTGGGGTGAGTTTTAGTAAAGGATAGTGGTGTTTTGGCAAAGAGAAGTATGAACTGGAAGGCAACTCAAAGAAACTCGGAGAAATAGGACAGCTTGATAGTAGGTTGGATCAGCATAGTAATGGATACAATTGGTTCTTTGGTTACTTATGATGTGGTATGTCTCTACGGGTGTTTTGTTGCAATACTCTTGGGTTTGGTGACATGCATGGCTTGGTTGAGTTTGAGAGATTCTGTTCTGATGGCATGATTACGTGCAAATGGGTATTGGAGAGTTGTAGATGGTTTCTACCATGAATTGATATGGATATTTCCTACTGGCGGGAGGAGCATGTTGCGTGCTATGATTTTCTCCGAAATCAGATCAAATAGAAGGTTCCTAGCTAATTGAATATGTATTCTACTTGAGTTAGAGTTGAATATGAGATCCTCGTACTTTTAATATGCATGATTGATGCAGTGTGTTGAGTGGGATTAAGATTTACGTGTGCAAGGTCACGGTTCAATTTTGAAGGAAAGGTCATGAATTCTTAAATGGCATGGACAATTTTGATGTTTAGATGAATGTTATAAGTGTTTGGTTTTGCCTGAGAAGGGTGCGCATCTCGGAAGTCGCTTTGTGTTTTGACTTACGGATGCTTCATTGGTATTGCGGTACTTGCCTGGTTGATCAATTGTTGATATGTAGATTTTTCTATGTGGCACGGAAGAATTATAGAAGTATTCCTCGTGGGATGATCATGTATGAGAGATGTGTTAGCCATTCGGGCGGTGGAGTTGGGGTCAGATATGGTGATTCGTTTGTTCTATGGATTTGGAGACTGGGAGGTCTCAGAAGCAGGTTGTTTCTTGGTTGTGGACTATTATGATGTGGCCAAAGCTAGCCAGATGTTTGATAGTATGTGTTACGGTTAGGTCGTTATGGACTTTTGGAGGGCTATTTATCCATTCGGGGATGACCGGAGTTGATTTGGGGGCCCATTGGTAGGCAATAAGGATGTGTATACTACACTGGGTCGGAATGGTTGACTCTGCATTGCTACTGTTGAGGGATGTGTCATTCGGTTAGAGGTGAGCTTATTCGTGTTCTGATATAATCTATGTGTTACTCCTTTATGCCATGAGGGGTTGTGATTTGTTGGGTATATACACACATGGTGCGATTCTTTTGGGGCCATGTAGCGGAATTTGAGCGAGATAGGTATTTGGGTGTTGCATTATTGATTGTGCATTGGTTATGTTCTACCGGATTTCTGTGGCATTGCGTCATTTGCTTCTCCATGGTTATCGTCATGCACCTTGGGTACTTGATGTCAAATTGCGCGTGGTTGTTGATTTTGAGCAGGGTGGCTTGAGGTATTTCATATGAACCAGTGATTGGATGGGATCGCGCATTACAATGGAGTTATGTTGAGATATGATCCTTTGTGTCAGATTCATGTGTTATGGTTCTACATTGTGTGATGGGTTTTTGGCATTTCGTTGTGGCGGTACTTATTAAGCCTGCTGGATGGTTCTCTCAACTTGGGTTATTTTCCATATTTGAGTACATTTGAATTGTTGCATATTGGTGCACAGATTGCATGGTTTGTGGCTCTAGGTAGTATTGGTGTGGTATGTCAGTAGAGTAGCTTGTATTTGATAAGATGAGGTCATCGGATCTAGAATTGGGGCTATCGAATTTGATTCCGGTATATTAGAAAGGGTAATGTCGTTGATCTTATGAATGGTTATGAGTTTCTGTGTGTTCCTTCATCATCTACAGTGTACAAAGGTTTTAGAATGAGGTTTTGTTTGATATGAGGTTCATTACCGGTGTCGGGTTGGTCATCGAGCAGCTATTGCGGTAGAAAGTTACTGCTATTAGTATTTGAGTTATGCGGTATACATGTGATTGTGTCTTGGGTAATGGTTATGGCTTGTAGCAGTTTGTTCAGACTTATACAGTGTGTGGATGCGAGATTCGGGTCTTATAGGAAATTTCGGATGTTAGATATTGGATTCTATGGTTGACGAGCTAAGGTTGAAGAAATGATCTTCAATTATGTTGTGTTGTCAGGCCTATATGGGATAGGGTGATGTGAGATCATCCCCGGGTATGTGCATTGTAAGGTTACACGGCGGTTTGATGGCTCTGGAACAACCCTTCGCACGTTCGAGGACGAACGTATGTTTAAGTGGAGGAGGACGCAACGACCCGCCGGTCATTTTGAGCATTTGTATTTCATTCAGCTATTTGATGTCTTGAGCAGCATCGTATGATGTATTATGACTTGTGTGAATCGTCGGTTTTGGTTTTCAAGTTATTTGGAGTCGGTTCGGAAGAATAAATTTCATGGTTTAAGCTTTAAGTTGGAAGAGTTAACCAATTTTGGATTTTTAGCATTTGACCTCAGATTGAAGTATTAATGGTTCTGTTAGGTCCGGATGGTGATTTTGCACTCTGGTGTATGCCCGAATTTGCATTTGGATGTTTCTAGAAGGTTTCGGCGCTAATTGGCGAATGTTGGAGATTTGAAGGTTTTGAAAGTTAACACGTTTGACCGAGAGTTGACTTTGAGGATATTGAATTCGGATTTTTGTTTCGAGAATTGGAATAGCTTCGTTATGTCATTTAGGACTTGTGCGCAAAATATGGGTTCATTTCGGGTTGATTTGATATGTTTCAGCACGAGTTTTGGAAGTTGAATATGCAAAGTTCATTAAGTTTGATTTGGGTGCGATTCATCATTTCGATGTTGTTATATGTGATTTGAGGCCTTGAGTAGGTCCGTATTATGTTATGGGACTTGTTGGTATGTTCGGACGTGGTCACGAAGGGTTTGGGTGAATTTCCGACGAAGTTCGGATTGTTTGGATCGTTTTTGGCTAAGTTGTTGGTGGCAGATCTAGTGTGATCGCACCTGCGGCTGGTTTGCACTGGTGCGATGGCCGTGGAAGCGACAAAGCTATTGCAGAAGCAAGGTGAGAGCTGGGTAAGGAAGCTCGCCAATGCGAAGGAGTTCGCGTAGAAGCGCGACTGCAGATGCGGTTCTGAGCATCTCATAAGCGACCACTGGAGGGTCAAGGCTGTCTCGCGAATGCGAGCCTTTCTTCGCAAAAGAGAAGGTCGCAGATGCGACCACTTGTCCGCAAATGCGGAATTTTCTGGGCAGAACTATATATTGAGGTTTTGGGTTCTTTTATCATATTTTGAGATGTGAGACTCGGATTGAGGCGACTTTTGGAGCAATTTTCACACTATGGATTAGGGTTAGTGTTCTTTACTTGGTTTTGATTATATTTCACGAATCTATCTTTGCTTTTGGTAATTGGATTATGAATTGTAAAGAGAAAATTGGGGGTTTTATCCTAAAGTTTCATAATGTGAATTCTTGAGTTTTGAACATCGATTTGGAGTCGGATTTGAGCGAAATTAGTATGGTTGGACTCGTAATTAAATGGGTTGCCGAATTTCGTGAATTTTGTCGGGTTCCGAGGTACGGGACCGAGTATGGCTTTTGGGTTGATTTTGGGTTTTTGATTAAAGATTCGACCTGCATCGATTGGGTTTGCTTCCTTTGGCTTTCTTTTATGTATTTGAGTTGTTTTTGGCTAGTTTAGAGTCGTTCAGAGGTCGGTACGCGCGAGATGGCATTTTTGGAGCATCGCTTGGCTTGCTCCCTATGGGAATTGGCTTGTTCGAGGTAAGTAACATTTCTAAACTTGGTGCTGAGAGTATGAATCCCCGAATTACGTGTTATGTGTTCGGTGTCAAGGTGACGCACATGCTAGGTGAAGGGTGTGCACCATGTGAATTGTGATTCTGTTATTTCTGTGGTACTGTGTAGTTTCCTGATCATATATGTAACCTTGAAATTTTTACGTACTAGAGCTATTGAGTTGTGATCCATGTTAGAAATCATATCTAGGCTACATTCTTATTCTGTTGGTACCTACTGAGGTAATTTATGCTGTTGATTTATTTGCTTACATTGCAATTTCATACTCGGTCATGTTCACTCATTTCATATCATACCTCAGTCTCTGTTGCTATATATTGACACATCATATCATCATTTTTGGGCTAGTTTCATGGCATTGTGAGTCCTAGACACTAGAGAGATTGATGACTGAGTAGGATCGAGGGCTCGAATATGAGTGATATTATGGGATTGGGCTACACGCGACAGCATGTTATATTGATTGATGCCTAGATATCATTTATTATGGCGCTTGGGCTGAAGGATCCCCTTCAGAGTTTGTACACACCCCCAGTGAGCGCAGTTGATTATATTGACGGATGGATCTTCCCGGGGCATGGATCTTGCCCGAAGCATTTATATTTGGGAATGAATCTTCACTGGGCTGGATTGGCCTTATACAGTACTGAGTGACTGACTTTCAGTTGATATATATATATAGTTGGGATGGATCTTCCCTGGGCTTAGTTGGCCATATACAATACTGAGTGATTGAGCGTATCGAGTGATTGAGCATGATGAGTGAAAAGTGTGAGACAGTGAGATTGAGTACTCTGAGATTGTGAGTACATGAGTTCATCACTGAGATACATTGCATTTAACATGCATACTTGAGATACATGCATAGAGATGCATTTCTTTCTGCCACTCCAGTTTTGGTGCCATTTATGATTTCACCTGCATATCGACATGTAGGCATATAGATGTATTTTTTCTCATGCCATTTGATAATGAAACATCTTATCTGTTGTTGAAAAGTTTTTGGAAAAAATCACAGTTTTCAAATTTACTCATATATTTGGTCATTTCGGTAAAAGATTTGGGTTTTCACTAATATACTTGAAAATCAGGACAATTTTTGTAGAACTATGAACAAGCTGCGCATTTTATTTCTGAGCTGCTTCTTTTATTATTTCCATTATGTTGTTATGAACTATTGTTGGCTATTCGTGTTGGACCCCGACCTATGTTCCAGCTCATTACTACTTTCAACCTAAGGTTATGTTTGTTACTTATTGAGTACATGGGGTCGGTTGTACTCATACTACACTTCTGCACCTTGCGTGCAGATGTTGGATATTGATGTTGCTGTGATCGACAGGATCTGGATTTGAAGACGTACCTGCTTTCTAGTTGCAGCTACCTCTTGTTCAAGGTAGCCTTAGATTTATAAAAATCTTTTTATGTACATTTCGAATAGATGATGTATTTATTTCACACCGGCTTTGTAAATTCTAATCTTAGAAGCTCATGATTTATACTACCAGTTCTTGTGAAATGTATAAGATTCAGATAATTTCTTTTACTTATTTGTCTTATCAAATTTTATTTGAATTGGATAGTTATTAATTGGCTTGCCTAGCGGGTTGGGTTTGGTGCCACCACAACTAGTTGGATTTTGGGTCGTGACAGATGTGCCACAAGATTTTTAGGGAAGTTAGTGGATTCAATTTCCTTGATGAGTTGGTCTGAAACACTGCCCATATGTTCCTCATGGTGCCTAGATACATCTACAATACTTTTGACAGATTTAATTGGCTTACAACTGCTGGTATCATTTCGTCGAATATTTGGAGTGCTAAACGCAATTGTGGCCTTAGGTTGTAAAATTAACACATTTGATTTGAGTCCCTACCCAATTGAGGTGGTGGTCGTGTTCTCCTCATCAAGACAACGACAAAGGCATTATATTGGCATTATTGAGTTTCCATGTTCGTCCATCTGTAACTCACTAGATGTATGCTCCACTTCCACGGTGGAATGATCCAAATTTTCCTCTGAAGATGGTATTTCACTTGGAGAAGATGATTCTGCATTTGGAACCACGAGATTTTATCCAGAATTCATTGAGGATGGATTTTTGGAGCCCAGGCAATTTTTTGCTACAGTAACTCCAGGGCTGTTTTTGAGATTTGCAACAGTTGGGAATGAATTTTGGGAGGAAGCCAAAGGTGGTGTGTGCGCATTTATATAACGCTTCTTTTGAGACTAGTCTGATGGCTTTCCATCACCGGACGGTGGAGCTATGGCTATTTCTGGCGCTACAATTTAGGCGTATTTTTAAACCTTGGTTGGGAGAGAGATGGGGTGTTGGTTTTTCGGCCTTGAGTTGGAATAGGTTAGTTATGTCATTTGTAACTTTGTGCAAACTTTGAGGTCATTCCGAGTTGGTTTGATGGGGTTGACACGAGGTTTGAAAGTTGAAAGCTCATTAAGTTTGATTTGAGGTGTGATTCGTATAATTGATGTTGTTATGTGTAATTTGAGGCCTCGACATGTTATATTTTAAAACTTGTTGGTATGTTCGGACTAGGTCCCAATGGGCTCATGTGAGTTTCAGGGAAGATTCGGATCATTTTGGAACATGTTGGTTGTGCTGTTTTTGGCTGAGATCCAGTGTGACCGCACCTGCGGAAATTCGGACACAGGTACAGAGCAGCAGAAGTGGGAGAGGTGGCGCAGAAGCACAATTTTGGTAGGTCAGGTATGTCCGCGAATGCGGAGGAAGGGGCGCATCTTCGGAGTCGTAGAAGCAGAAGCTAAGGCGCAGAAGACGAATGGCTGACTGTGTTGGAGTTTTACAGATGCAGAATATGATCGCACCTGCATCGTCATAGAAGCGGGAGTTTGTCCGCAGGTGCGAGAGGATGGGCTTTCAGTTGACATCGCAGAAGCGGGATATTTGTCGCAGAAGCGACGCAACAGATGCGGCCTATTGTTCGCAAATGTGAAAGAGCTAGGCAGAAGTTTATAAATCTTTTTTTTATTACAACTTGAGATTTGGAGCTCAGTTTTGGACGATTTTGGAGAGGATTTTCACCACATGAATTGGGGTAAGTTTTTTCTACTCGATTTTGATTATATTCCATGATTCCATCTTCGATTTTGGCCTTTGATTGATGATTTTAAAAGAGAAATCGGGGGGTTTTGTCTAAACTTTCCTAAAGTGAATAATTAAGTTTTGAACAACGATTAGGATTCGGATTTGAGTGAAATTAGTATTGTTGGACTAGTAATCGACTGGGTTGTCAGAATTTTTGAGTTTTGTTAGGTTCCAAGGTGTGGGCCCGGGTTGACATTTTGGTGGACTTTGAGTATTTGATTAATGATTCGACCTTTTTCATTTGGGTTTGTTTTCTATGGCATTATTTGATATTTTTGAGTTACTTTTGGCTAGTTTCGAGCCGTTCAGAGTTTTATTCGCGCGGGATGGCATTTCCAGAGTATTGTTTGGCTTGCTCGGTATTTGATTTGGCTTGTTCGAGATAAGTAACATATCTAAACTTGGTTTTGAGGGTAATTATCCCCGAAAATCATGTATATGAGATGTATTGGGTTGGTGCACATGCTAAGTGACGGAGTAATCATGATCTGAGTTGATATTTAGACTATTATCGGGCTTGTTTAGCTATCATGCCTCGTTATATCCATGTTTTCCCTACTTGTTTGATTATTTGAGTTGTGATTCATGTTAGAAACCATGTTAGGCTATGTGATTATTTGGTTGAGACCTAATAAGGCTATTTATGTTGTTTTGGGTTATCTGACTTAAATGTAACTATACACTCAGTCATGATTCTTTATTTGCATGTCATATCGCAGTCTTTATTCATCATTCATTGTTACATCATAAATTGTTGTTTTTTTCCGCATGTGGTATGGTTTGGGCTGAGTGATATGAGATTGTGAGCCCTTGAGACTTGAAAGGTTGATGGTTGAGGTGGGCCTTAGAGCTGTATTGAGAGTGTTATTTGGATCGGGCTACACGTTGCGGCAGGACATATTGGCTTTATTGATACTTGGATCTGGTTGCATGCCGCAACATGTCTTATTGGCTTTATTATTAATTGGATCGGGCTACACGCTGCAGCAGGCTTTATTGGATTTTGATTGGCACTTGCGTAGGATCCACCCCTCTGGAGTCTGACATACCAACAGTGAGCGCAGGCACAGTGATATATACACGTGCTTTGGTGAGAGGCTTTCAGCAAGGCACTCGTACAGTGCTTAGTGAATGTGTGTGTGATGCAGTGGGGACATTGAGCCAGGCACCTTGAGTGTGCTGAGAGTGAGGGTACTTGATGACATCACTATGGGAGTATATACTGGACATGTATATCTGACATTTAGGCATAGAGATGCATTTTCCTCATGTTGGACAGTAATATGACATTTGATGACATGACATGTATATTTGACATGTAGGCATAGAGATGTACTTTCCTCATGCTATCTGATAAACTAAAAGTCTTATACGATGTTGTAAATTAGAAAACACAATCATCTTTGATAAACACATATATAATTGATTTTAGTGGTAAATTTGGTATTTGACTGTTATACTTGAAAAGCATGTCTACTCTTCTGTAGTTGTGAATGAGCTGAGCATAATGCCTTTTAAGTTATTCACTTTACTGTCTTCATTATATTATCACGAGTTGTTATTGACTATTGTTGTTGGACTCTAACCTTTTTTTTTCGTGCTCCTTACTGCTTTTAACATGAGGTTATGTTTGTTATTTATTGAGTAAATGGGTCGATTGTACTCATACTACATGATACGACCCAAGATATCCAACATGCGGTTTGGATGTCAATTGGTGGCTACTTTCGCAATTGGAGGCTAATAGGAAGCTATACTTGAAATAAGTGACTACACTTAGTTCCTTAGAATTAGCTTAAGAGTGTTTGGGTCATTTGTAGTCAAATACCCACTCTACTATAAATAGCCCTTAAGGCTTTCATTTTAGGGGGACTAATTCTGATGAATGATGAAGACTCTTTTGAGAGGTATAATGGTGGTCTACCATTGTTGATGACAGCTTATTCAAGGAGTGTTCTTCAAGTGGAATCACACTTCCACTTGAAGGTATTCCCATAGTTTAGGTTCACTTTGTTATGTAATTGTTGGGTGATTGATCTTTATCAATTATTTTTCAATTACTACTTGTTGGGTCTATTCTAAAATTTTATCCTTTATCTTTAATTTCTTGTCATTCGCATTTTAGATTTGTATTATTTGGTATCAGAGCTTGGATTAGTGTTTGTTTCTACATACACTCTATGTATTTGATTTATATTTGAAAATCCTAAAAACAAAAAAAAAATATTGTTCTTCATGTACTTGAGTTGCATCTTTGATTTCTTACATCTTGATGCATGTTGATGTTTGAAATTGATTAGGGTTTATTCTCTATGTGAAAATACATCAAATGTAGTTGGTTTGAAGTCATTTGAGTGACTACAAGTGAAATTGGAATGTTTCTTGCTCTTCAAGTTCTTCATGTTCATAAGTGGGTTCATGAAAGAAAGTACAATTTGATCAATTTGATTTTATGTGATTCACAAAGTTGATGACAAAAATCATTGGGGTTTGATCTTAAGGAGATTCCCAAGTGAAATATGAAGTTTAAAGGCATTTGCACGTGATTTGGATCAATTTGAAATTTCAAAATCAAGCCTAAGAAGAAGAAGAAGAAGAAGTTGAAACTCCAGATTCGTGGACCAAAAACGTGGAGTCGAAAGAATTTCGTGGAGTTGGACAGACTTGAACCTCAGAAAGTCAGAAATTTCGTGGACACAAAATTAAATCGCAGGCACAAAATCGCACCACCCCAGCCCACCCGTGACCACGAAAATAAATCGTGGACACGATATTCTCTGGCTCAATTTTTGTGTTTTTCTTATCCCTACTTGTTTTCTTTGATTATTCTTATCTAGTCAACATTAGTAATTAGTCTACTTTGTTAATCTAGTTATTGTGTCTGTATCTTCATTTCGTTCTTGGCTCTTTGATTACGTTGTTAATTGTTTGACTCTTGTTCGTTTGCTTTTTTTGTGCCTTCCTTTCGTGTCAACATAAATTCCACTTTCTTGTCTTAAATATGTCTTCCATAGGTACAATGAGTTACAAATAAAGTTTGGATGGATTTGTTGGGGTTTTGAATGGTATGAGTCCATCTAGTGAACTCACTACTAGCAGGGCTTCTCATGGACATTACTATGATGATTATGGGCTAGAGAAGTGTTGGAGCAAATAAATAGTAAATGTTGATAGACATAAGAGCTACACTCTACTAGTAAATGAAAGTGATACTAATTACATTAGTCCTACTTTGGTAGAAAGGTTGGGAATTCGTTGTAGAAACAAGGTGGCGCCCGACTATGAGGAGGACGCATAGATTGTTAAAGTGGCTCGAGTTCTTATTTCCCATGGAGATTATGAAGAATATGTGTGGTGTGACGTCTACCCTTTACATGGATTTCATATAGTATTTGGGAATCCTTGGTTTCATAGAGGAACTTGAACATGATAAAATGATGGGAAGATACTATTTTGAAATGGATGGAAGGTGGTATGACTTTATTCTTTTGAGTCAAGAAAGGGAAGCATTGGATAGAAGGCAAGTCAAGAATGAAGGTTTGAAGGTTGATGAAAAGCAAGATGCTTCTAGTATAGCCAAATTGAAACTTGAAGTCAATAGTCTCTCCAATGACTCAATTGGAACTCTTGAAACCTATTCTACTCCTAGTTAAATAAATGAGAGAGAAAAGATAGAAAGGAATAAGGGAAAGAAAGTGGCAATCCTAGAGAGAAAAAAGGAGAGTTATGAGTTGAAAAGTGAGAGTGGATTTTCACTTGGAGAAAAAGAAAAATGTGAGAAGAGAAACGAGAAGAGTGTGAAAAAATAAGAAGAGATGAGAGAAAAACAAGAGAGTGTGAGTGAGAGTGTATCTTATTCTAACTCTTCTCCTTTAGTTGCTTGGACTCTCTTGTAGGTTCTTTTGAAGGTGAGCACAAAAGTGTCTCAACATGGGAAGGACTTCAAGAATTGGAGGGACCAAAGGAAATTGAAACTTCTACTTCAAGTAAGCAAGTGAGCTTAAATTTAAAGACCAAGGTAAAGAAGTTTCTATAGTTGCTTTTCAAGGTAAAAAGGCTAGTTCTAACTCTTTAGTTACTTCGAATGACATTGTTAGTAACTTGATTGTGAGTGATAGTCTTACTACTTGTGATATTAATGATTCTTTACTTTGTAATGACATGCAAAAAAATTATGATAATACACTAGTCGAATATGATTTGAGAGCGAAAATTGTTATTGATTGTGAACTTGAAAAGCTTCAAACTAGTATTGTGCCATTGGTTGGGAATCATGACTTGAAGGTGTTTCCTTGAATTTTTTCCATATAAATGAATTTATTTCTTCTTTAGCTACAAGGAACACTTTTGAGAATGAAAATTTGAGAGAGCATGAAAGTCTCTTGGCTAGTGAGTTTTATTGTTGGAATTCTTCATCCTTTGAAGTTATGTATTCGTTGTATAATCAAACTAGTGAAAACATGAGTCTTTGTGAAAGTGAATTAATGAGAATTGTGGATCCACCTTTGCATAATTGTTATGGTTTGCAAGTAAGTCAAGAACCTTCTGTGTTTGAGAGTGAACTTAAATCTTTTAAGTTTGATGTGAATGATTCTTGGTTATATCTACTTGGTGCGATTCAGAAGGATGAATCTACTTGTTTGAACAACCTACTCCTTCTTTCTTTATTGTGAAGGATATAGAATTTTATTATTCCTTTGAAGAGGAAAATTCTAATGAGGAGTTAACTTGTTCTTTGAGAAGGAAAGTATGTTATTCTCAAGGATGAAGAGTTTTTTGATAAAAAGGGGAGTAAGCTAATTGATGCTAGCTTTAGTGTTAATTTCTCTAATTTCTCTACTTTACTTTTTAAGGATACATTTTGGTCAAGCTTTGTAAATGATTTTATGATAAAACGCAGGAATGATCACTTTGAAGCATGAAATAACTTCTTTGGTTTTACATGTAATAAATCTTGTTGTGGTGATCCCACTACTATTTTGAACTTATTTGTGAAGAATTATCAAATGAGGAACCATAAGAGAGATAGATGCTTGACGCTACCATTTGGGCCAACAAAAGGTTTTGAAACTTTAATGCTTATCCAAGGCAAGAATGGTATTTTGATTGGTCAGTGCTTACTTTTGGGCTTTCTGCTATTCTCTTCACTTTAACAGTAGCAACTTTGTACTTACTAACCACGATTTGTTTATGTTGCTATTATATTCATGTTGTGAGTTGCCAAATGGCCAAATTAGGGGTAATTTGGGGATAATATTTGTGTATGATCCCGGTGATTTACCCTATGATTGTAGTTTGCAATTGAGCAAAATGCCCATTATGTTGTTGGGAAAAGTATTTTTTGTTGATCTTAACGATACTTGGCTATACTTCAAGAGTGTTCGCTTTGATGCATGTGGTAGATATCTTTGGATTAATATGGTGCATGCGTCTCATTGTGAAGTGTCTTTACCATGCACAATTCTTTGTAAGCATGAATTACTTGATGTTTTGTTTCTTTGTGCTAAGAAGTTCTTATGGAAACTCGAGCTTGATTATTTTGACTCTTGGTATGAAGTGACTTTGAATGATAAGAGAGTTGGCAGATCTAAATATACTCTATACACGTGGTATGGTTCTATGTTTGGACTACCTAATTCATCTTCCTTGTTTGTAAGTTCATAAGAGTCATAATTTGTGCTTACTTGGGAGATTTTATGACTCCATGTGATGATTTTTTGTACATAATATTTAGAGGAGTCTTTGTGCCTATTAGGAAGAATTGGGTCAAAAGAATGCATGGACACTTTCTTCTTTTATCATTACCATGCATATATTTGCCTCTCGATGAGTATAAACTTGTCCTCATACCTTTCCATATTTTGCAAGGTTCGAAATCGAGGACGAATATTTTTCAAGAAGGGGAGGAAGATACGAGCCAAGATAGCCAACACGCACTTTGGATGTCAATTGGTGACTACTTTCGCAATCGGAGGCTATGTGTGTAATTTACCATCAATTGAAGACTACATGTAATTAGAGGCTATACTTGTAACAACTGACTAGACTTAGTTCCTCAGAATTAGCTTAGGGGTGTTTGGATCATTTGTAGTCAAATACCCACACTACTATAAATAGCCCTTAAGGCTTTCATTTTAGGGGACTGATTTTGATGAATGATGAAAACTCTTTTGAGAGGTATAATGGTGGTTTGCCATTGTTGATGACAACTTATTCAAGGAGTGTTCTTCAAGTGGAATCACACTTCCACTTGAAGGTATTCCTATAGTTTAAGTTCACTTTGTTATGTAATTATTGGGAGATTGATCTTTATTAATTATTTTTCAACTACTACTTTGTTGGTTCTATTCTCAAATTTCATCTTTTATCTTTAATTTCTAGTCTTCCACATTTTAGATTCGTATCACTACACTTCTTGTAACGACCTGGACCATCATTTTGAGCATTTGCATTCCGTTCATTATCTGAAGTCTTGAGTAGCTTCTTATGATGTATTATGACTTGTGTGAATTGTCGCTTTTGATTTTCAAGTGATTCGGAACTGATTTGGAAAAATGATTCTCAACTAGGAAGCTTTAAGTTGGAAGAGTTAATCAAGTTTGACTTTTAAGTATTTGACATCGGATTGAAGTTTTGATGGTTCTGTTATATCTCGATGGTGATTTTGGACTTGGGTGTATGCCCGAATTTGCATTTTGGATGTTTCTAGAAAGTCTCGGCACAAATTGGCAAAAGTTTGCAATTTGAAGGTTTGGAATGTTCATAAGTTTGATTGGGAGTTGACCTTGATGATATCGGCTCCGGATTTTGGATCCAGGAATTGGAACAGTTTTGCTATGCCATTTGGGACTTGTGTGCAAAATTTAAGGTCATTCCTGATTTATTTGATATGATTCGGCACGAGTTTTAGAAGTTGAAAGTTTAAAAATCCATTAAGTTTGATTTGAGGTGCGATTCGTCATTTCATTGTTGTTATGTGTGAATTAAGGCCTCGAGTAGGTCCATGTTATATTTTGGAACTTGTTTGCATGTTTGGACGGGGTCCCAAGGGGTTCGGGTGAGTTCCAGATGGATTTTGGCACATTTTGGCACTGTTGTGTTCTACTGATTTCTGGTGTTTCAGTTCTTCATCGTGATCGCAAGCAGGAGACCTCGATTGCATAGGGTATTATGGGAGCTGAGTGATTTCTTCTCATATTTTTCTGGTATCCCTGTGAGGATTGGTCTTCGGGGTCGCAGTGTATTAACGAGTTCGCATAGAATCGCGAGGGAGAGCTGGCAGAAGATGCCTCCTTAATCGTGTTCTCGTATGTCGTGTCATGTTCGCGGAGCTTTGGTTTGTTTGGGCTTCGCATTCGCATGGTCTTTATCGCAAACACGTAAGGCATTTTATGGGCAGTAGAGTTTATCCGTCGCGATCGCAATGGATCGAAATAAGTACTCTATTTCGAAGGTTTCGGGCATTTTATCATAGTTTGAGCTATGGAACTCGGATTGAGATGATTTTCACCATATGGAATGGGGTAAGTTTTTTCTACTCGATATTGATTTTATTCCATGATTCCATCTTCGTTTTTGGCATTTGATTTATGATTTCAAAGGGAAATTGGGATTTTTATCTAAACTTTCCTGAAGTAAATTTTTGAGTTTTGAACATTGATATGCAGTCGGATATGAGTGAAATTAGTATGATAGGACTCGTACTTGGATGGATTGTCGGATTTTGTAAGCTTTATCGGGCTCCAAGCTGCGGGCCTGGGTTTGGCTTTTTGGCTGACTTTGGGCTTTTGATTAAAGATTCCACCTTTATTGATTGGGTTTGTTTCTTTTGGCATTATTTGATGTTCTTTAGTTTCTTTTGGCTAGTTTCGAGCCATTCGGAGGTTGGTACGCGCGGGATGGCATTTTTAGAGTATAGCTTGGCTTGCTCGGTATTGGATTTGGCTTTTTCGAGATAAGTAACATATCTAAACTTGGATTTGAGGGTATTTAACCCTAGTAACTGTGTTATAATAGATGTATTGAGGTGATGGACATACTAGGTGACGAGCGTGTGGGCATGCACCGAGGAAATCATGTTTAGGCTATATGCTTTTTTTTTAGGACACACTGGGGTCATCTCTGCTGTTGTGTTATTTGGTTAAATTGCAATTACATACTCAGTCATAATCATTCATTTGCATATCATATCTCAGTCTCTGTTATCATTTGTTGTCACATCATGTTATCATTGTTTGAGCTGATTGGCATGAGATTTGTGAGCTCGAGAGATTAGAGAGATAAGTGACAGAGTTGGGGCCTGAGGACTGGATTGTGAGTGATATTTATGGGGTCGGGCTGCACAGCGCAGTAGATTTTTATTGATTTATTATAGGATCGGGCTGCACGCTGCAGCAGGTTTTATTGATTCGTTATGGGATCGGACTGCACGCCGCAGCAGGTTTTATTGATTCATTATGGGATCGGGCTGCACGTTGCAGCAGGTTTTATTGATTCATTACGGGATCAGGCTGCACGCCGCAGCAGGCCATGTTGGCTTATATTATTGGACAGGATCTGCCACTCTGGAGTCTGACATACCAGCAGTGAGTGCAGGTACAGAGCGTCAAGTGATTGAGTTTCGAGTGCCGAGTGATTGAGTGACCGAGTAATTGAGTGTGAGATCGTGAGATTGACTATTCTGAGAGTGTGAGTACATTACTTTATCACTTTGGTGCATTACATTTGACATGCATACTTGGCATGTAGGCATAGAGATGCATTTACTCATGTTATACGGTATTCTGACATTCATGACTTCTCATGCATATTGACATGTAGGCATAGAGATGTACTTTCCTCATACTATTTGATAATGAAACATCTTATCTGTTGTTGAAACTTCTTGGAAAAAATCACAGTTTTTCTGATATACACATACTTTGGTGATTTCATTAAAAGATTTGGGTTTACTGTTATAGCTTAAAAGCATGCCTTTTTTCGTAAATGTGATGAGCTGAGCATCATATCTTTGAGTTATTACTTGTATTGCTTTTATATATTATTACTAGTTGTTCTTGGCTATTGGTGTTGGACTCTGACATTGTCCAAGCTTGTCACTGCTTTCAACTAAGGTTAGGTTTGTTACTTATTGAGTACATGGCGTCGGCTGTACTCATACTACACTTCTGCACCTTGCGTGCACCATACAAACCCTAGTCGCCATAAATACATCCTAAAATGTGCTTTTGAGGTAGAGACACTACTTTGGAGGGAGAGAAGACTTTGGGGAGGCAAGAACACGCTAGGAGCAAGGTGGAGAATTCTTGTACGAGATTTTCACTTTCTTCTTCCTATTTCTATTATTGGTTATGAATTCTCGTATTGTGGTTGTGCATACTATTATGAATAGCTTATTTGTTATCTAGGGTTTTGATGGAATCTTTTGTAGGATAAATTATTGTTATGTTTATATAATTGAGCTGTTACATTTCTCTACTTGTTCAACTACGTGTTTGTTATTATTGATTGAATGGTCATCAATTAGCTATGCCTATTTAGTGTGTACTGCTTGAGAGAGGGTACGCATTTAGGTAGTTGTTGAACAACATCACTCCTAACGTATTTGAGAAATCAATACGGAGGGTTTAAAGGCGGGATTAGAAATAACAAAACCTTGGTGCAATCGAGAGAATATGTCTAGTAAATTGTGGTATTTGCTCGAAAGAGAATTACGACACTCTAAGTACTCACAATCAGTAGAGAATACTTAGGCGATATTATAGGAGAGGTAGCATGAAGGATTCCGACCATTGGGGAATTCATAAATCTAGACCTCCTTAATCTTGTCTTCAACCCTTTGTATCATTAGTTGTTAATTCACTCTTTTAATTTGTTAGTTAATTAGTTAGACATAAGAATTTTTATATTTATAACTTAGGAATTATTTGAGCGTGTATTCTTGGTGATAATAAACAGTTATAGCTAAACCTTAGTTCTTTGTGGGGTTCGACTCCAGACTCTTAGACCAAAAATATTTGCAGCGACCGCTTATCTTTTTTAGGACTAGAATCGGGCGTGATCAACCCACCACCACCATCTTCAACTATAATCTTCATCACGATTAATCACCACTAGATACTACCTAGAACCACCACTATTAACCAAAAACCACCACCAACCACCGCCTCTAGTCGTTGTTCACAAGCAACCCCGTTAGCCATCACCATCATCAACTATCATATTTTAAAAATGTCACGACCCAAAACCACATAGTCGTGATGAGACCTAATCCTAATGCTAAGGTAAGCCAAACGTAGAACCAGGTAACCCAAATGATAGATTATTAATAACAAGAAATATAATGATTGAATTCTATAAACCTCCCAAGGACTAGTAGTACAAGCCATGAGCCACTATGATTTAGATTTGCAAGATGGTATGAAAAATAAATACAGTATTTGGTTGAAGTTTACATAATTAGAATTTGAAATTCTAGCCACCATGAACAGAAGGTATCTTGAATCTAGAACGCTGGCACTCCTTCAATGCCAGGCTTCTTCTTCAACTACTATGCATCTCCAAGATCTGCACGCAAGGTGCAGAACTATAGCATGAATACAACCGACCCCATGTACTCAATAAGTACCTTAATTAACCTCGATGAAGTAGTAGCGAGATTTTAGTTAAAAGATACCTACTTATATTTGTACCTGTACAAATAATAAGCAGAAAGAGCAAGTACAAGAAAGGGAACACACATAGTCAGGTAATGAATGAAACGAGAATACAAATTGCAGAGGGCCCCAGAATGCCAAAATCTCAAATCTCATATCTCAACAGCGAGAATAAACTCTGCAGCTACAAACAACTACAACACATCAAATTTGTTGCGATGTGCAACCCGTTCCCAACAGTAATACCAATATCCATTGCGGCGTGCAACCTGATACCACCTATATAATAATATCATATTATCCATCCTTATCTCTTCATATTATATCATTACCTATTTCGCTGTGGCATGTAACCAGATCTGATCCCACAGTATCAATAATATCATATGAAACCACAACAACAATCAAAGTATGTAGTGAGTGAAAACATGTAGCAACTTAAGGCATTTAACAAGTAAAAACATATGGTAAGTAGAAGCATATGGTAAGTGAAGACGTGTAGTAAGTGAAGGCATAAAGTAAGTGAAGGCATGTAGCAGGGTACAGCATTTAACAAGTAAATCACGTGACAATTAGAGGCGTGTAGTAGGTATGGGCTAATAACCAGTAAAGTCATGAATTCGAAGAAGGCATATAAAAGAAGTAAATCAAGTAAGAATGTATATGTATTAATAACAAAGAAGGTAGAGATATAGCTATAGCTGTAACAGGCAAAAGGGAAACCACAGAAGTAACTAAGTAAGGAACTCAAACGGACATATCGTACCAAATAACTAACATTAATAGAACGCAAAGAAGAAGGGCATGTAAGTACTTAAAGAATGAAAAAATATAACAGAAATCCAACCTTTCCTTTCACACGGTAATAACCAACAAACCAATCTCATTTAGCACTGCATGGAAATACTCATCGTGCCAACATCATATCAATCTGTGATGACGCAGCCGGTCGGTTTGAGTATTTTAGCCCCCATCCCCTATTCATTGCCTCATCTATGTTGTATCATGGTTATGTGACTTGTCGGAAGTGTTTGGTTTTGGTTTCGAGTGAGTTTCCCAGTGAAATGGGACGGAGTCTCTAAGTTGGAGGTTTAAGTTGAAAGAGTTGACCGTAGTTTGATTTTTGTGTAGATGACTTCGTAATGGAGTTTTGACGGTTTCAATAGATCCGTATGGTGATTTTGGACTTAGTAGCATGTCCGGATATTGATTTGGAGGTCAGTAGGTTGTTTCGACTTGAATTGGCGAAAGTTAGAAAGTTCAAGATTTGGAAGGTTGGAAAGTTTGACCGGGAGTTAACTTTATTGATACCGGGGTGGGATTCCAATTCCTAAAGTTGAAATAGGTCTGTCATGTCATTTATGACTTGTGTGCAAAATTTGAAGTCAATCCGAGTTGTTTTGATATGAATCGGCATTAGTTTTGGAATTCGGAAGTTCATAGTTTCGTAGGCTTGAATTGGATTGCGATTCATAGAATCAATATTGTTTGATGTGATTTTTGGCCTTGAATAGGTCTGTTATGTGTTTTGGAACTTGTTGGTATATTCAGACGAGGTCCTGTGGGCCGCGGGTGTGATTCAGATTGAATCCGGAACCAAATTGGACTTAGTCTCTATTGCTGAAGTTGTTGGTTTTCTTCTGATTTGGTTTCCTTCTATGCATTCGTGAAGGTACTCCGGCGATCGCGTAGATTCATCAGGTGCTTCTAGAATTTTTCCCTTTACATTCGCGAAGGTGAGGGTGCGATCGTGAAGTTTGATGGGCTTGTTCATCGCGAACGCCTGAGGTATACCGTCTTCGCGTATAAGGAAGGTGACACTGGGTGCTGAGGCATGCTTGTGCATCTCATTCGCGTGACCTTGGATATGGTCGCGTGGGTGGAGGCAACTTGTTCATCGTGTTCACGGCTGGTTTTACACGATCACGAAGTGTGTTTTGTTGAGCTGGGATAATTGTTCTACGCGATCGCGAGTCCTTGTCCACGATCGCGATAGAGGACAATTGGGCAACAGAATAAAAGTTTCAAAATAAGGGTTTCATCTCATTTTTCATATTTGACCTAGAGAACTCTGTTTGTGGCAATATTTAGAGTTTTTCAAAGAAATCGTTGGGGTAAGTGATTCTAACCCGGATGACTATATTTCATGAATCTATTGTTATTTTCATCATCTAATTGGTGATTTGAGTTGGAAATTTGGGGAAAATTTGTAAAAACTTCCTAGACTAAATTTTGGGGTTTTGAAAGGTGATTTGAGGTCAGATTTGAGTAATTCTTGTATGGTTGGACTCGTTATCGAATGGGTGTTTGAATTTTATAATTTTGGTCAGTTTTCGAGATGTGGGTCGGGGTTAACTTTTTGAGTTGACTTTCTGTTTCTTTATAAGATCGTAATTTATTGTTCGAAATAGTTTCTTAGAATTTATATTTATGGTATAATGTTGTTTTGGCTAGATTCGAGCTGTTCGGAGTTGGATAATCGAGAAAAAGGTTTACTAGTGGATTGAGTTAGCGTGTTTTGAGGTAAGTTTCTTGCCTAATTTTGTGTTGGGGAATTACCCCTTAGGATTGATGTTGTTTTCTGATAATTGTGATGTGTGGAAGCCGTGTACAAAAGGTGACGAGTGTATACGTGGGCTAAATATATAAATTTACCAGTTTTAGCTATGTAGATTCCTTTCAGGACTTAATTGAGTTACCTTAACATGTTATAATCATCATCCTTAGTCTATCTTCACATGCTCTACCCGTCTTATCTCTTACTTGCTAATTGTCTTTACATGTTTAGTTGAAGTATTGTTTCCTCTATTCCTTATTCATTATTTATACGTTGAATGTTTTACTTGAAGTTGTTGTTCTTGGGATATCTTGTTGTTGAAATTGATATTGAGTTATGAAGGCTGTGATTCACGCTGAGGCAAGGTTGTAAAGTTGTGAAATACCATTCATGTTGAGCTATTCACCTTTGATTGTTATGGTTGAGACTTCGGTGCATATTGTGGTTGAGCCATGGGCTATTTACTGTGAAAACACCGTTATTGTTGATTTCTTTGGCAAGTTGTGATATTGGGCACTTGAGGCACGATTTGCGATACGTTGTGATATTGATACGCATGTGGTGGTATAAGGCTTTGGGGTTGAAACGCATGCGGTGAGATAAAGTGGTCTTGATACGCGCGTTGTTAGCAGGGGAACTGTTTGAAGCCACGCGGTATGATAAGGTGGGCTAAAACGAAAGATGATATTTCAGGAAAAATAATTTTCAAAACTAAATGCAAGGTTCCCGCGGTGATATAAGGAAAGATTATGAATTGTTTTGTGATTTGAGACTATGAGGTGGTACCTTGGTAGTGACTCTTGTTGATACTTCTCTATTACTATACTTGTGTTTTGCTGTTTCGTTTCCTTGGAATAACATTCCTTGTTTTCTTCCGTGATGCATTATTTGCCTTGGTTCAGTTTAGTTAATCTTGGTATATTTCTCATTTGTTTCATTTCCATTGTTAATTACTCGTTTTGTTTCTTATTTATTGCAGTATGGCGTTGACCTTACCTCGTCACTATTTTACCGAGGTTAGGCTTGGCACTTACCAGGTACCGTTGTGGTGTAATCATACTACGCTTCTGCACATCTTTTTTTGCATATCCAGGTACCTCCTACCAGGCACTAGTGATACGAGCTCAGCTTCGGAGACTTAAAGGTATACCTGCCGGTGTCTTCAGGCCTCGAAGTCCCCCTCTATCTAGTCTACTTCATTTTCTTTTCTTTTTTAGATACATTGTTGTATAGAGATGATCAGTACTTATTCGTAGAGCTTGTAACTTGTTATCAGTGGGTTTTAGGAAGTTGTAGATGCTGAGTTGCAGAGTTTATTTTATATTAGTTGTTGAGTTATTGAAACTTTAATTATCATTTCCGTTATATTCTACATAAATGTTAGGCTTACCTAGTCTTAGAGAGTAGATGCTATCACGATATCCTACGGAGGAAAATTAGATCGTGACACAATCGCACGGAAATAACCCTCGTGCCAAACATAGCCCTAAGGCCCCAATCCCCACACATATTTCGGATAAGAAACTCAGGTAGCAAGATCATAACAGGTATAAATGAGTGTTCATGATACTACGGTCAATTAAGTGCATAGGCAGTCCGAAAATAACACATTAAATCTTTTTAAGATGTCATATGTTTTAATATGATTTCTAACATAGTTAATTGAGTTATTAATCATAGAATTAAATAAAGCATAAGTCAAAGAATCACCAAATTCATCAAAGCATAAAGAAAGCATAAAATTCCTCCTCCCGAGCATGGAAAACCATGGCACATGCATGTACGCTCGTCATCTCGTATATGCATCACCTTCGCATGAAGCAAACAATATGATTTAGTAGGAAAAACTCTCTCAACAAAGCTAGGTAAGACACTTACCTCAAACAAGCAAAATTAATACACTAGAAGCATCATTCTGCACAAATCGATCTCTGAACGGCTCAAAACTAGCCAAAAGCAACTCAAATAATCAAATAATGCTATAGGAAGCAAACCCAAACCATAAAGGTTGAATCTTTAATCAAATACTTAAAGTCAACTAAAAAGTCAATTCTGGGCCCGCATCCCAAAACCCGACAAAACTCACAAATTCGGAGAACTCATTCAATTACGAGTCCAACCATACTAATTTCACTCAAATCCGACTTCGAATCGATGTTCAAAATCAAATTATTCACTTTCAAAAAATTTAGACAAAAACTCTCCATTTCTCTTTTAGATACATCAATCAAATGCCAAAATCGAAGATAGAATCATGAAATATAATCAAATCCAAGTAGAAATTACTTACCCCAATCCACATGGTAAACTTTTTCTCCAAAATCGCACAAATTCGAGCTTCATAACTCAAAATGTGATAAAATGACAAAAGCCTTCGAAATAGAGTACTTTATAATCACTGAATAGGTGTACCCTTCGCGAACGCGAAAAAACCATTGTGTTCGCGATGCACAAATTACACTACTCCAAATAACACTACGCGTTCGCGGAATAGACCTCACGAACTCGAACAACACAACTGCTAGACCATTGCTAACGCGAAGAGAAATCCATCATGACCTGCCCAGCCAGCTCAACACTACGTGAACACGAAGGTAGGGATGCAAACGCGATGAAGATCACCACTTACAATTCGCAAACGCGAGGACAGGGACGCAAATGCGAAGAATAAAAGAAGCACCATAAATCAGTAGAAACCAGCAAAACTAACATGGGCCAAAATGGTCCGAAACCCGTCCGAAATCCACCCAAGCCCTAAGGGACCCCGTCCGAACATACCAACAAGTCCCAAAACATAACACGGACCTACTCGAGGTTTCAAATCACACATAACAACATCAAAACTAGTAATCATGCCTCAAATCAAACTTAATGAACTTTTGACTTCCAAAACTCATGCCATACTTCATCAATTAACTCGGAATGACCTCAAGTTTTGCACACAAGTTCCAAATGATATAATGAACCTATTCCAACTCCTAGAACAACAATCTGAACCCGATATCATTAAAGTCAACTCCCTGTCAAACTTATGAACATTCCAAACCTTCAAATTGTCAACTTTCTCCAAATAGTGTCGAAACCTTCTAGAGAAATCCAAATGCAAATCCGGCCCAAGTCCAAAATCACCATGCGGACCTACCGGAACCATAAAAACTCCTATCTGAGGTAAAATACACAAAGGACAAACTTGGTCAACTCTTTCAACTTCAAGCTTCTCAAGTGAAAATCATCCTTCTAAATCAACCCCGGACCACTCGAAAATCGAAGCTCACGATACACGTGAATCATAATACACCAGACGAAGCTACTCATGACCTCAAACTGCCGAGTTGGATGCAAATGCTCAAAACAACAAGTCGGATCGTTACAAAAAAAATATTTTATTGATAGAATATTAGATTAATTAGTATTTTATTTTAATTTTATGCTTATTAATATTAAATAAAGATACATTTTGTACATTCAGATGTTTAAAAAATAAAAAGTCTTAGTCATTTAGTATTCAAATCTTAATACAACATATCTTAGAATTCATATGTGTATTCAAGTTCAGATGTCTTAATCCTAATACATCTTAATATCAGATACGCATTTTGATTCAGACGTCTTAATCTTAAAAAAAAAATGAGGCCTTAGACTCTCTAATATATACACCCCACATTTCCTTTTAGTTTTTTTTTAACTAACGGCTCCCTCTTTCCTTAGAAATCTGAATCCCCTCCCCTTAGTTCTATATTTATTGTATTTGTTCAATGCAGTGTTAAAAAAATACATAAAAGAAGGTTGGGTGAAAAATATAAGAACATATATGTCAATTTACATGATTATATGTATATAAAGAAGGAATGATGCATAAAGAAAGAAGAAAAAGGTGAAAGTGCATATATGTGAAAGTATTCTTGCAAAGTTGACGAAGGAGGAAGAAAAATGTACAAGTGTGCAAAGTTTTAGAAACGGAAAAGGTCCAAATATGTCTTTGTATTATACGAAGTTGAGCACATTTGCTCTTCGTTAATACTTTACCCCATATATGCTCTTACCGTCACATAGTTGGTCCATATATGCCCTTACCCTCACGGAATCCACCCAAACTAATTACCTCTTTCGTTAATTGTACTAAAGTATATTACATACACTATTTCCTTTTAATTAGTACTTTTTTTTATACCTTTCTCTTTGCTTTATTCTTTTTTCTTTTCTTCTCTTTTTTTTCCTTTTTCTTTCTTCCATATTCGATTTTCTCCATTGCTGATGCCTTCTCCATTTTCGTCACCAATTCCATTTGACAAAACTCATGAATTCTTCCATCTTCTTCTGACCTGAAGGAGATAAAAATTATCGGGAAAATTCTTTTGGTAGTGTTAATTGGGTGAAGGTATGATATGGTTATTCAGATTTTGAAGGTCTTGTTCCTTTCAGATCTGAAGCTCCACAGAAAACAACACCTTCAAAATCTGAATAACCATATCCTACCTTCACCAAATTAGCACCACCGAAAAAGTTTCTCCGATAGTTTTTATCTCCTTCTTTTCGAAAGAACTAGAGCCTTCTCGTTAGGAAGTTTTTGATGCTGTACGTTTGATTTTTAGAAATAAAATCACGTGAAATTGGTGACAGAAATGGAGAAGGCATCAACAATGGAGGAAATCAGATATGGGAGAAAAAAATAGAGAAGAAAAGAAAAAAGAAGAAAGAAAATAGAAAGGTAAAGAAAAAAAGTACTAATAAAAAGAAAATAATATTTGTAATACTCTTTAATACAATTAAAGAAAGAGCTAATTAGTTTGGGTGGATTCTGTTCCGAAAAGGGCATATATGGACCAACTATGTGATGGTAAGGGCATATATGAGCTAAAGTATTAACAAAGGACAAATGTGTTCAATTTCGTATAGTACAAAAGCGTATTTGGACCTTTTCCATTTTAAAAATAAAGAAGACCCCTCCCCTATTTATAATAAGAATGAATCCGCTTTTACCTGTTGGATAAAGAATATCATCATTGTTTTTAATTTGCCCCATGGATAAAGAGTATGTTTGGTCATATCAATGTCATGTCACATCAATCGTTGAGTCACATCAAATGTTTAATTACATCAAATATCTTGTCACATCGAATGTTGACGGTACATTGATTTTGATTGGACTTGATTCATATTTCAAAATAAATTTTACTGGCTTTCATGTAATTATAGACTGTGTTCTAAATTAAAAAATAATTATTAAATTAGAAAATCTTAATATTTATTTGAAATGTCAAACTACTACAATATTATTATTTTTAGTGTTTATTATTTTTTTGAAAGACAATAAATTAATAGGGAACCCTAATATTTAAAAAATAGGACAATTATCAATAATTAATTTTAAAATTTGGAAAAAATACATAAAAATTATAGTATTTAACTTATTATAATAAAATGATAAAAATTCATATATTTTGGAAAAATATGAATAATTATCACTAAATTGCATTAAAGCTAAATAATGTGGAAAAAAAATTTATTTTGTCTTTTTTAACTAAAAAGCCTACAGAAATTAAATTTTAAATACGGAGTGTCAATTTTAAGTGTCGCAGTGTTGATAATCAAATGATTCGAAGATGAAATATCGTTAGAACTGTTGTTAGGGAGTAATAATCTAACTTTGAATCGTTTTGAAAATCACCTTAGAAATGTTGTTAGGAAGACGGTTTGCACTTTAGTTTTTAGAAATAACTCTGTTTTCTCGACTTTTTATTTTATATCCGCAATGCAGGATTGTTCAGTGACGAACTCGAAAGACACTTAATTTATCCTCGCAAGTCAAAGATAATATAGTATAATTTATATTCACAGGGATTTGAATTAAATAGTATTTTTCGTAGTTTCTAGGTTGATTGCTATTCAGGAGAATCAACAATCGAGATTTATATGATTAATAACTAAAATTAACTAAGAATCTAAGTTATTGACTAATGACGATCGCAACAAAGGTAAGCGAGGAAGTTACCAATGGGAGAAAATAGGGGTTGATTGGATAGGTGCAAGATAATTGTTTGGGATCTAACTCTAGATCATTCACTTCTAATGTTTAAGTGAATCTCTCGAATTCACTCAATTATTAGCTCAAACGTTCAGAAAAAACTCCTCTCTCGATTAAGCCTTAACCTCACAAGATGAACAAATTTAAGCCCTGTGAAGATATGTAAGAATTCGTAGTGGATTGGTCTTTAGGAAAATCTCTTTCCATTATCTTCCTAACAAGGTTTAATCAATGATTCAACTAGCCTCTTTCGATTACTTAGAAGAATCTATGAACTCAGCAAATAATATAATGCAAAGATATCACAAGTTATGCTCTCTCAATTACATGAACAAATGAATATAGATGCAACTATTAAATCACCCAAAAATGATTCAATACATAAAACTAGAGTTATAATACCCAAAACAATCATCAAAACACCAAATCCATCAAACCCTAAAAGGAACTACTCCATAGATATAAAAAAATTCATCACAAAATAAAGTTAAAGTAATGAAAAACATAATTTCAATCCAAATTCGTGTCTTGAGTGAGGAAGGAATGATGAAATCCTTATGCTCGTGTTCTTCCAACTCCTCGTTAGCCACCTTAGGTCGAATGTGTGTCAAAAGTCCAGGAAATAACGTTTTCCCATCTATTTATACCAAGTAGGCTCGGTCCCAGACGAAATCATATTTTCCTAGCCGAAATAGGATTGTCACTCTATAAAAATTGCATAGACACGCCGCATGGGGCGACGCGCCATGCGGGGCACTAATGGGAAAATCCAGAGAGCTAGTTCTGACAGACAGCAGAAAAATGCACAAGCACAGTGCCCCACACGTCGAGGCAGTGGGGATTTCTCATAGTACGGATTTTTTCGTGCATTTTGACATCCGTACTTGGTTCTCGACCCCCGAACACGATCCCCGCTTAATTCATTGGGCTTTTACTCAGACGTCAAAGCTCTAAATAGCTTGAATTAGCTCGATAACACAACATCACTCGAAATCACTCCTACAAAGCATATAACACACAATAAATACAAAACACTATCAATTAAAGCTCAAAACAAATAAAATGCAATAAATTACAATACAATGAGCAACTAAAAGAAGTAATTATTGCCTACCATCATTGAAGCAAAAATTTTGTCTGGCACTTCGCTTCATACACCGCACAGAATCCCGTGCCTAAAGTGATTTCGAGAGACTTGAATTTCTACACATCTAGACCAAAACTGCCCTTGTACCCCACGCTGAAGGTCACTCTGTGCCGGGATAATTTTTGGGCCAGATTGCTGCTGTACTACCTTTCAATAAAAAGATCATAACTTATTATAGGATATCAAAATATTTGAATATCTGAATCTTTCAAAACTAGACTTCATTGGCTTTAATATGATAAATATAGCTTCTTGCTCAATTCGTTACATATCTCCGATATGATCATTTGAAGGTAAATCATGGGCGACAATGATCGTGTTTTTTGCTTACACAATTTTAACTTATTCCAAATTATTTTTCTCTTCTTCTAAACATCTATATAGTCATTCTAACATAAGATTTAGGTATTTATACACTTTAATAGATTTTCAAACATTTTGTGTTTTACTTCTAGCTTGAGCGAGAACATAATCCTTGGCAAAAGTTTCTGGGGCTTTATAGCTTCATTCAAACTATAAGCCATGTAAAGCTACATAAATTCTGTATAATCATCAATAAAGAAGTTGAAGTATTTTTTGATATTAGACACATATTCGAACAATAAATATCAGTGTTTTTATATCTAATACTTGTTGATTTGCGTGCCTTTTATGTAATCCACAAAAATATTAAAATTAGTGAACTCCAGAGATTCAAGAACTCCTCTGCCTACGAGGATGTCTCAACTTTCGATGCCGCAACATATTAGATATTTTGCAGAATTTCAGCATTACTATGTACAACCACTAGATTTGACGGAGTATTACGGCTTACCACTTAAATAGATTTTGAATAAATATTTTACTAGAGTACCACATTCAACAACTTTGGAGTCTTTCAAAATATCATTAGTATTATCATGAAAATTTACATGAAATCTGTATAGGATAAAATCAATTCGTATTAAATACTCGAATAATAGAGTGACACGTGAAATAAGAAGCTGACGGAAAGCGAGGCAAGTAAAAACCAAGATCGGAACAGCAGTTTTGGTTGGCACCGCGAAGACCTCGAAGGAAATATTGCTAATGAAGACAACGAATGTTTGCCACCCGATAACATTTAATGAAAAATATTCTTCAGTATTAAATGCAGAATCTATTATAGAGAATTTTGGTACTCATAGCATGTCGTAACACATTCATCAATGATCCCCATAATTATCATTTAACAGGGGCTTGGTCCCAGGACCTTGTTCCCTAGGTGCAACTATAAATAGTAATTTCTACAACCATTGTAAGGACACGAATTCTCTGACAAACATATGCTACATATAATTCAAAAGCTCAATAACACTTTATTTCTTGTCTATTGATATTCTTATTATTACTGTCTTTGGGAGCTCTGCTCCCAAAATAAAGCTATTTGCCGTCTTATCTCGATTTCAATTTTAAGTTTTATATTTATTTAATTTATTAGTTTCTGGATACGTACATTGCGCATGTACTCCTTATCAGTGAGTACAAAGTTTTAATATCATATAAATATTATTAATAAAATATGTTTTGAGTTATAAATAATTTTAGAAAACATATACTATATATTATATTTAACTAATTCAATAAAGAGAGAAATATTATCCCACATAAATTCTTAGATGCCGTAACTGTATTTATTTAGGATCAAAGTGAAATAGTATCTAACCAAACATAAGATGCAATAATGATATATAGGACAGCTAACTCTAGGGAAACCTAAAGTAGCAACATGGTGGAGTGTAGTGGAGATAAAGCTACCAAATTTCCCAACGTCCTCACCCTTGATAATGAAGATGATAAATTTAGTTGCTATTCCGCCCCGATGGAAAAAGTACTATTGTCTTGTTGTATACGGTAGAATTCGAGCTCGTCTGTTGTATGACAGGTCGGGGGTAAAAATATAATGGGTTGAAGATCGACTCTAAATTCCATTGAACCTAGGTACGAGGTTAGAACATGCGCCTTCAAATATTGCCGAGTCCGTGATCCTGGGACTGACTCCGACTCCGAAATAGCTCGATAGAACATCATCGAATCAAAATAATGGAAGGCCGAAATATCCCTACCGGTCACGCATCACGGTGGGAATCTCAGCACGTATCAATAGAATCGCTTAATTAGCAAATCATGAGATTTTTTACCTTATATAGAGTAGTACCTAAAGTAGGATTCCCCTCTTATATAAAGGGGTCTGATTATTTGTAAAACACATTGTAACACGCATCCCAAAAGCCTTATAATATTATTTTCTTTCTACCAGCTATTGTTCTTCCATATTTGATATTATTTGGATCATATTCAGTTTGAGTGAGGTCTATTTCTCAAGGCTATAACTGTTCAAGTCACACGATTTGAATTTACTTTATTATTGTTTGCTTTACTTATAGTTCAATCTATCGCTTTGTGTCAAATTAATCTAGGTATCCTTAAAACCACTTATAATTTTAATTGTTATCTGATTTTGAGGGTAAACAGTTTGGCGCCCACCGTGGGGCTAAGGATAATAGTGATTACTTGATACAAATCTCCTTAACACACATTGTTTTACACTTTCTCTTTGAAGTGTCTTTGATTCCAATCTAAATACAAAAATGTCAAACTCTCAATCAGCACCTCTGCATGTAGACAACGAGTCTGATCACCAAGGTGAAAATAACAACATAGCACCTGGTAACGAGATATCGCCTACAGATCCCGCTAGAACTCCGATCGCAAATCCGATTGACGCTAATTCGCATGTGGTTATTGATGCAAATTTTCCTACCGACCCTGAGAATAGAATCCGAGGTGGAGCTTGTTCAACTGCACAGAATACTCAAAATAATGGAGGGGACGAGGTCAATCTGCGGATGATCTTCGAAATGTTACAAGCTCAACAGGCGGCAATAGCTCAGTTACAAAATCAAATCCGCACGCCGAGTAGGATCGAGCCCGGTCCGTCTCGAGAAATCACTCACAGGGAAGAACCGATCGCGGAAAGGTCGAGTGGGAACGAGCTGGGTAGTAACCGCGAGATCATAAAAATGCTCGAGGAGTGGACAAAATAAATAGAATCAGGGGAGAAGAAAATCGAAGAAAATGACAAAAAGGTGGAGACCTACAATTCTAGGGTCAACCAAATCCGGGGAGCGCCGCCGATACTGAAAGGCTTGGATTCCAAGAAGTTTACATAGAAACCTTTCCCTCCGAGTGCCGCTCCGAAGCCGATCCCCAAAATATTCCTCATGCTTGAGATTCCTAAGTACAACAGAACGACTTACCCAAACGAGCACGTCACTTCATACACGTGCACCATCAAAAGAAACAACTTGGAGGATGATGAGATCGAGTTCGTCTTACTGAAGAAATTCGGAGAAACCTTGTCAAAGGGAGCCATGATATGGTATCACAACTTACCCCCTAATTCTATTGACTCATTTTCTATGCTTGCAGACTCTTTTGTGAAAGCACACGCTGGGACTATCAAGGTCGACAGCTGAGAAAGGAAGTAGCTCGTCTATTCAACAATGGGCACCTTCGGGGGTTCTTGAGCGACCGAGCTAAGAATCATTCAAGGAACATGGATTCTAACAAACAGGCAGAATAAGAAGAACCTCAACACGTCATTAACATGATTATCGGAGGAGTTGATATCCCATAGGGGCCAATGTTGAAACGCACCAAAATATCCATCACTAGGGAGAAACGAACTCGGGACTACATACCGGAAGGAACTTTATCTTTCAACGATGAAGATGCGGAAGGGATCGTGCAAGCCCACAATGATGCGCTGGTAATATCTGTACTCGTAAATAAAATTTAGGTTAAACATGTGTTAATTGTTCCAGGTAGCTCGGCCAACATCATTCGATCAAAGGTCGTGGAACAGCTCGGTTTGAAAGACCGAGTCGTGCCTACAGTTCTAAGCGGATTCATCATGGCTTGTGAGACCACTAAAGGCGAAATAGCATTACTATTAAACACTGCGGGGACCATCCAGGTGACCAAATTTTATGTGATCGAAGGGGACATGAGATACAACGCTCTATTGGGAAGGCCATAGACCCACAACATGAGGGCAGTGCCTTCAATGCTACACCAGGCATTGAAATTCACAACACCTGATGGAATTAAAACAATCTATAGGGAATAACCAGCTGCAAACGAAATTTTTGCAGTTGAAGAGGTGACACCGGCATCTAAAGTTTCAACATCGAAGAGCCCAAATCAGGTGGTCAAAAACGGGGCAAAATAGCAATCACTGATACCATTTTCAGCAGATTTAGACAAACAAGGGGAAGTCGAGGATGATGATTATGGGATTCCCAGATCTTTTATAGCCCCCGATGATTTCGACGCCACTAAATCGACGGTCGAGGATCTGGACAAGACATATTGCGAGAAACTTGCCCGATCGGAAGGTATACCTGGGCACGGGGCTAAGCTCAGAACTCAGGGTAAAACTCATTCAATTTCTTATAACTTACTAATGCTATTTCGCTTGGTCCCACCTCGATATGACAGGTACCCCACCAGACATAACCACTCACAAGCTGAGCGTGGACCCGAAGTTTCATCTGGTTAAACAAAAAAGGAGACCCTAGTCCGAGATCAAGCATGCTTTCATCAAGGATGATATATCTAAACATCTTAAAATAGGGTCTATTCAGGAGATCAAATACCCGGATTTCTTAGCAAACGTAGTGGTAGTCCCTAAAAAATAGAATAATTTAAGAATGTGTGTAGTCTATAAAGATTTGAACCATGCCCCAAAGACTCTTTTCCTTTGCCCAACATCGACCATATGATTGATGCCACGCCTGGCCACGAGACCCTCAGTTTTCTCGACGCCTATTCCTGGTACAACCAAATACGGATGGACCCGGGTGATCACGAAAAAATTTCCTTCATCACTAAGTATGGCACGTACTGTTATAACGTAATGTTGTTTGGATTAAAAAATGTTGGTGCCACATACCAACGCTTAGTAAATCGGATGTTCGAGAAACAAATAGGAAAATCAATGGAGGTTTACATCGATGAGATGTTAGTTAAGTCCCTGCGAGCAGAGGACCATTTAAGACAATTACAGGAAATATTCAGTATATTGAAGCAGTACAACATGAAGTTGAACCTAGAAAAATGTGTGTTTGGAGTAGGTTCGGGTAAGTTCCTTGGATTTATAGTATCCAATCGGGGAATTGAGATCAATCCTAATAAGATCAAAGGCATCAAAGATATCACGGTCGTGGACAATGTAAAGGCTGTGTAAAGGTTAACCGGGCGAATAGCCGCCCTGGGGCGATTTATCTCAAGGTCATCCGAAAAAAGCCACCAATTCTTCACACTATTGAAGAAGAAGAACGACTTTTCGTGGATCCCGGAATGCCAGCAAGCTTTGGAGGAACTCAAAAAGTACTTATCGAGCCCATCCCTACTTCACACACTGAAGGCGGACGAACAACTGCACTTGTACTTGGCGGTCTCGGAGATAGCAATAAGTGAAGTTCTAGTTCGGGAAGAGCAAGGTATGCAATTTCCAATTTACTATGTTAGTAGAACCTTAGGTGAGGCCGAAACTAGGTACCCTCACCTGGAAAAATTGGTGCTCGCTTTGTTAAGCGCCTCTACGAAGCTAAAACTGTACTTCCAATATCATCCCATATATGTCGTAACTACTTACCCATTGAGGAGCGTTATGCATAAGCCCGAACTCTCGCTGACTGGCCAAATGGGCCATAGAAATAAGTATGTACGATATTGAGTATCGACCTCGGACCGCGATTAAGTCTCAAATTTTGGCAGACTTTATGGCTGACTTTACACCGGCCCTAATACCCAAGGTTAAAAGAGAGTTGTTGATTAACTCAGGAAATTCCTCGGGAATCTGGACCCTCTTCACGGACAGCGCCTCAAACGCAAAAGGATCCGGACTTGGCATCGTATTAAAGCCACCAACAGGTAATATAATTAAAAAATCTATTAAGACTGTGAAATTGACTAACAACGAGGCCGAATATGATGCCATGATTGCAGGCCTTGAACTAGCCAAGATCATGGGTGCAGAAGTGATCGAAGCCAAGTGCGATTCCTCCTTGTGGTATACCAAGTCAATGGAACATTCGAGGTCAGAGAGGAATGGATCCAAATATACTTGGACAAATTACAGGTGATATTACATCGGTTCAAAGAATGGACTTTGCAACACGTACCTCGGGATCAAAACAGCGAGGTTGATGCCCTTGCTAACATGGGGTCACCGGTCGAAGACGACGATTTCAACTTAGGAGAAGTCGTACAACTTATGAGATCAGTGGTGGAAGAAGGTCACATCGAGATCAAGTCGACGAGCCTAACTTGGGACTGTAGGAATAAGTACGTAGAATATCTCAGATTCGGTAAACTGCCCTCGGATCCAAAAGAGTCGAGGGCCCTGCATACAAAGGCGGCCGGATTTTGCCTGTCCAAAGACGGAACCTTGTTCAGAAGAACATTTGATGGCCCACTTGCAATATGTCTAGGGTCGGGCGATACTGAGTATGTTTTGAGGGAAATCCACAAAGGTACCTGTGAAAATCATTCGGGCGCCGAATCGCTGTTCAAAAAATAATCAGAGTCGGTTATTATTGGATCGACATGGAAAAGAGGCAAAGGAGTTCGTTCGAAAATGTGACAAATGCCAAAGACACGCTCCGATGATCCATCGACCCGGGGAGCTGCTCCACTCGGTTTTATCACCATGGTTGTTCATGAAGTGGGGAATGGACATCGTTGTCCCCCTTTCGTGGGCACCAGGTAAGGCTCAATTTATATCGTTTATGACTGATTATTTTTCTAAGTGAGTGGAATCTCAGGCATATGAGAAGGTCAGGGAAAAGGAGGTCATCGACTTCATTTTGGACCACATCATATGTCGGTTCGAAATGTCATCCGAAATCGTATGTGACAACGGGAAAAAATTTAGCGGCAACAAAGTGACCAAGTTTCTTGAGGATCATAAGATCAAACGGATCCTGCCAACACCTTATCACCCTAGTGGGAACGGACAAGCCGAATCGACCAACAAAACAATATGCCAAAACCTCAAAATGAGGTTAACCGACGCCAAAGGAAGGTGGAAGGGAATCCTACCCGAAGTCCTATGGGCATACCATATGACCTCAAAGTCTAGTAACGGGGCCACCCCGTTCTCATTGGTTTATGGCGTCGAAGCTCTAGTAACGGTCGAAGTTGGAGAGCCAAGTATCAGACTCTAATATGAAACAAAGAGATCAGACTAGGCAATGAATACGAGCTTGGAATTGTTGGATGAAATACGCGAAACCGCGCTTGTTCGTTGGCGGCCCAAAAGGCAATGGATCGAGAGATATCACAACAGAAGGGCCAACCTTCGATACTTCAACGTCGGGGACTTAGTGCTAAGAAAGGTCACACTGAACACCCAAAACCCGAGCGAGGGAAAGTTTGGACCGAACTGGGAAGGACCGTATCATATCGTCGAAATCACCGAAAAAGGATCCTACAAGCTCGGAACGATGAACGGTGAACAAGTACCGAGCAATTGGAATATAACTCACCTAAAACGATATTACTGCTAAGGTACGACCCCATTCATTTTCTTTTATTTATATTTCGGACTAACACTTGCAGGTGGCCAACAAGGAGCAGTACAAAGTTTTAGGTTTGAAAGCACGCGTTGCACACTTTGTCCCTTGAACCAGTTTTGTTCCAAATGGGTTTTCCGGCAAGGTTTTTAACGAGGCAACAGTGGATCATGCTAACTTAGAATCAAAGACCGATCCCGAATCGGTGTTGAAGATCACATTAACAGTATTCGAAGCTGCTCTCTATGATTAACTTCGAATACTAGGGGGCATTACCCTCAGATATCAACTTTAGCATGGAAATTACTTCGTGGTAGAAGGGTCTCGATAGGTAGGATTTATTGTAAGGGCCAAACGGTCAAACGAACAGTGCCCACATAGATTGCTCGAGCCCTAGCATAAAGCATGTACACATGTATGACTGTTTTACACAAGATTAAAGAGAAGTTTTTTCCTTGCAATCATCTTGTCTTTTAAAAATTTCTTATTTACATTTCTTAAGGAATTCCCTGCTTCTGATCCCCTAAAGGTAACGAGCCCAAGGGACACTTTAAACTGAGATCGAACAATCACTCTCTCACGCGGGAACTGCCGTTTGAAAACAAACTCGAGTGGTCCAAGCTATTAGACCTTGGGGGCATAAGACCTATTAGGCAACCCCCGAATTTTAAAGGCCACGGCCATCCCCACTAAGGGACTGTTATCTTAGTCAAGCCCGAATAACTCAGGAAAGCAAGCCCACTGGGCGAAACCCGAATTAAAAGGCTATGGCCATATTAACACGGCTCGGAGACGTCTGAGACCCGTAATAAATGTCACGCCCCGAACTAGGGGAGGCACGACTGGCACTCCATACTGTATTTGATCGAGTTAGCCACTAAACATACTAGCTAAGTAAACTGGGGGCCCACAGATCGGGCAGCACAACATCTGAAATACTAAGCTTGGACCATTAAGGTCATGCCCTGAATAACAATAAGCCATATAAACAAAGGTAGAAGAGCCAAAATAATAAAGTACTAGCTGGCCGATGAGGCCACGATTGGAGACATACATGCCTACACACATATATATACATGCCAAGCCTATGGGCTGGAAACTGAAAGCTACAAAAAGAAACCCAGAATACAGTGTCCACAATAGCCTCTAAGAGTGTCATAAGCATTGTCGAGATAAGGCCCCGACTATACCAAACTTTATAACAAAGGTAACCATTTTATGAAATCTCCAGGAAGAGGTGGAGCTTACCAACTCATAGCTAAACCCCGAAATCCTAGCGGAGGGGTCGATCAGAGTCCCTACCTGGACCTGCACGCACGAAACAAAAACGCAGTGTCCCCAGGCAACGGGACATCAGTACGAATAAATGTACTGGTATGTAAGGCAGGCAGTAGAGTCATACATAGCTGATGTAAAAATAATAATAATAATAATAATAATAATGATGATAATAATAATAATAGAGATACCACCTGACACTGAAACTGTGATAGCCTCCATGGTCGACATCCGACTTCATAGTAATCAAATATGCATGGTATGTTCGTGTAATCGTATGTCGTGAATACATATATATTGATGCAAATGCATGACATACCCAACCAACTGCTAGCAATGGCGGTCTCTTCCGGTAGCTAACCGGTATCATATTGCCAACCTGTGGCCATCTGTACAATATATATAGTTTTCGGGCAAATAGGCCTCTTACCTCCGATTATAGCTCGAAGTCCATGCATAATATGCCATGTATGATATGAACTTTGAATGCACATAATAGGCCATAACAAGAACTTATCCAATCTTGGCTCATAGGTACTCTTATCCTCGAGATCTCATAATCATATTCGTATCGCATACAATTGTCTCGTAGAACCTTATATGCTTTCTTTTCTTTTAAATAAGCCTGAAAACTTAACTCGACTTTTAGAAAGATAACTTAACTCTGAAG
>MCJB01051230.1:369315-405566 GCA_002018475.1 Nicotiana obtusifolia | reverse complement strand
TTTTCCTTTTCCAACTTAATTTGGCCCATCTTCTCTTTGTCCAAATAGAATTCAACTCCTTGAAACTTCTCCCTTTTGGATTGGGAGTTGTTTCCTTCTTGGACTAAAATTAGGATTTCCTAATCCTCCTCCTTCTCTCCAATTTTGGCCTCCCTTCACGTTTTTAGGCCTCTCTTAAAAGTTCCAACAATACTCTTTCAAGAATAACAAATTAAAGTTCAAGAACTTCAAGAATTCAAGGCAATCTTGTTAAGAATGTTTGAATATTCACGGTCCCCTTCAAGAACAGCGCAAATCTCTTCAAGAACTCAAAATTATTTCCACGAACTTCAAGATTCACGTGGACTACTTTCAAGAACAGCAATTTGGCGTCCAAGAACTTCAAGATTAAACGTGTACTTTAAAGATCCCAACTAGGGTTTTCAAGTACGATTTTAAACGATCAAGAACTTCAAAATTTGGTTTCAAGAACGTGTTTTTAACAATCAAAACTTTAAGGTTTCAACCCTAGATGTTTCAACAACTTCCATCAACAATAATTTTCGGTCTTCTCTTCTTTTCTTTTTTGTCACGTTTTTTTTTCTTCTCTTTTTCTTTATTTTATCAAAAACAAATTAATGAAAGAACCTAAAACTAAGGCACGAAGAACAGGATTGGGATTGTAAAAACAAACCCGTACCAAGCTCTGATACCAACTGATGCAATATTAAACGCGGAAACAAGAAAACAAAGGATAAAAGTAAGACGCTCTATGAATTATCAAGACAACAAGTAGGAACTAGTCTACTTACCTTCTTGATGGAATCAACGAGTACCTATACTATATGAACGACCCTCAAGACAACAATTGTCTTGCAAATTGTTCGATCAAACAAAGGAACAAGTTCAATTTTGAATCACACCAAAATTGGACAAGTTAAAGTCACATGTTTGGGAACACAAAGTGGCTGCCGAAAATTCTTCAATTTAATGTCAATAACTACTATAAATAATGAGGTCTTTAGGCTTATATAGAATTAGTCTTGTCCTAAGCTAACTAGGAACAAATAATTAACAAAAAGGCCACAAATTGGCTAAGTAGCTAAAGTGTCATGCAGGACATGATCACAAGCAAGAATTAATATCTTTCATAACTACACAACATTTACAACATAGCCACAAACATCACAATGTGCTTAGAAACGCTTGGCTCTTCTTCACCATCAAATGTGCATCATGAAGCTCTTTAGCTTGACTTCTCGTGAGTGGTATTGAAGGCTTAAACGTATCATGATCAGGTTGACCTGCATCATCCGGTCCGGTCCGGTCCGATCCGATCCGGCTCGATCCAGCCGGTTCCGGTTTATTTTTGTACCGGTCTGTTCGATTTTTAACGGACGAACCCTCCCGCTATCGGGGCCGGATTCGCGCAACTGCTAATGGTCCAGTTTCCACCGGTCCGGTGCAAACCGGACCATTAGCCAGCCTTAGTCGTCACTAAGTTCAAATACTCGTCCTACCTGCTCGACCAAGTTGGCATGCTCCTTCCGAGCCGCTTCTAACTCGGCCTGGAACTTCTCACTAAGGAGCTTGTAAGCATCCCTCTTCTCAGTAAGCTCCCGAATCTCGACCTCGTGTTGGTTCGACTCTTCTTGATATCGGAGAAAAGTTTTATGGTGAAGCACCGAGGCCTGCAAACACAAAGAATAATGTTATGACAGTTCACGATTTAATCTAAGTACATAACAAAAAGGCTTTCGAAGTTACCTGATTGCATGTTGAGCCTCGTCGAAAAGACAAGGGGCCTCCACCTCGTCCATGTTGGCCTGATCCTCTTCGATCACCAAGCATCGGAGATAGCTGGCAATCCCCACGGGGCGGAGAGAACCGGGCATCCTCCAGTACGGATATGATAATTGACCGATTTTGGTCAGGATCTGCGCTCAGGGCTGGGAACCTGTCTACCGATCTCGGACTCGAAGAAGATCCGCTGACTTCCGAAGATGGCATCTTTTTTGGCACCGATAAATCACATAACCCCATGACATCCTCCGAGGTGGTAGAATCCATACCATCAAAGAAGTTGTTGAAGGAATTTGCCACCCCTTAAGGCCCCTTGTTTAGGCGCCCTTTCAGCATCTGAGCTTCGTTATCATCGAGTCGGTGAATGATGGTGACCCAGAAAGATCTATCACCCCAAGGACGTCCTTTGGTATATTATCGTCTACCCGAGAAGCACCAGCCACGGTCTCTCCGTCAACCTCCTTAGCTCAGAAAAAAACGGGCTCGACCCTCTCAAGTTCGAAGGCCTCAGCCACTGCCTCTCGGTCGGCCTCCCTAGTTTGAGGCAGCTTGGTACCACTCCTCACGCGGGTCATCAACTTAGAGTCTTCTTCTTCTTCTTCAAACTCATCCCTCAACTGATGGAGCAAGCCCGATGGGAGTTCTCTGGCGCTGGTATTTTCTTTAGATTTCCGCTCTAATCACCTCCTCGTTTTCTTCTTCTCGGGGCCCGAAGAGCTCGAAGCTTTTCTTCTTTTCTTCTCTTTATCCTGCTTCAGAGAAGAGGGCTCGGTGAATGTGTCATCATCACCAGACGAAGGCCTCATCTCAACATCTTTTGATAAACCTGCAAGGGGAAAGTGAAACAAGTTAGAAATCGACGGCGTAAAAATAAGATCAAATGTAACTTAGAGGAAAAGTCTCACCATGATAACATGCCTCCCACCGGCCCTTCGAAATTTCGCGCTACGCGCGCTGAGAGTAGGGTTTTTGCGACATGATGTCCTCGACTCACTCCTTGAGTCGAGGTACTGCATTCGGTATTCGAGCAACAGCTGCATCACAGGGAGTCGATGAGAATAAGGGCAAAAGAAAAATAATGAACATAACATTAAAGGAAAAGTTGTACTTATGCTTCATGTTCCATTTCTCGGGAAATGGCATGTCCTCGGCCAGGATTAAGTCCGAGGTCTTCACTCGAACGAATCGACCCAACATACCTTGGTCTCGATCCTCGTCGATGCTCGAGAATGGGGCCTTGCTGGCTCATCGGGCAAGTTTTATTATCCCCCTCGATAGAGTCGGAGACTATATAGGTGCATAAGGTGATCGATGGTAAAGGGACATCCCACGAGTTTGCTCACGAAGAAGCGAAGAAGAATTATAATCCTCCAAAACGAAGGATGAATCTGCCCGAGAGTTACCTTGTACCTTTTGTAAAAGGCTATAATAACTGGATCTAAAGGACCCGGCATGAAAAGGTAAGTGTAAACACTTAAAAAATCCTTCACGTGGGTGGTGATCGATTCCTCAGAGTTAGGGACCACTACGAGCTATCAACCTAGTTGCAGTCATCCTTGACTTTCTCGAGGATACTATCGGAGATCGAACATATGTATCTCGAGACCGGCTCGCACCGACCCAGTACCGAGGAAGTTTTCTCAACCTTGAAATCGGCTCCGGTTGGGCACCCCCCAAGGATGAACACATTTAGAGAGGCTCTGGTATCGGCTCCTTAGTGGCAACAAACGAAAAGTTTTCAGTCGGTCTCGAGGAAGAAGGGTGTTCTTTTTGAGGAACGGGTTTTGAAGTCTTTGCCATTGCTTCTGACCAAAGGAGAAAAAAGGTGCTGATTAAAGAGGAGGCGTAATTACCAGATAACTTGTGAAAGCTTTCAGAAAACCAGAAGGGAAGAAGTTTGAAGATGAGAGTGATGAAGTTTTCTTGAAAACACTAGTGCAAATTTTTGAATGTAAAAGTTCTAATGAATGGATGAAAAGGAGTATTTATAGTTTGCTCAAACGGCGGTTCATATCCTGAAGCGGCAGACCGTTAACTGATGCACATTTAATGTCTTAAAGACTGGACCAACGGGATGTTTCAACTATTCTTATCACTTACCTCATGAACTTGTCGTCATTTATCAGAGTGGGAATTGGAAGCTCGTATAGTGAGAATTCGAGGCTCATATCCTTTCTGGTCATTTATTCTCCGAAAAACGAGGGGTTTATCTGTATACGGCAGAAACCGAGCTCGCCTATTGCATGACAGACCGGGGGTGAAACATAATGGGTTGAAGATCGACCCTGGATTTCATCAAACCTAGGTACGAAATTAGAACATGTGCCTTCAAAGATTGCCGAGTCCATGACTCTAGAACTGACTCCGACTCCGAATTAGCTCGAGAGACCGTCATAAACCAAAATAACGAAAGATTGAAATATCCGTAACCGGTGCGCATCACGGCAAGAATCTCAGCACGTATCAATGGAACTGCTTAATTAGCAAATCATGAGATTTTTTACCTTATATAGAGTTGTACCTAAAGTAGGACTCCCCTCCCATATAACTGGGGTTTGATTATTTGTAAAACATATTATAACACGCATCCCAAAAGCCTTATAATATTATTCTCTTTCTACAAGCTACACTTCTTCGTATTTGATATTGTCTGGATCATATTTAGTTCGACTGAGGTCTATTTCTCAAAGCTATAACTGTTCAAGTCACATGATTTGAATTTACTTTATTATTGTTTGCTTTACTTATAGTTTAATCTATCGCTTTGTGTCAAATTAATCTACGTATCCTTAAAATCACTTATAAATTCAATTGTTATCCGATTTTGAGGGTAAACAATATCCATATTATCCATAGCTTCTTGATTCTAGTCACTTTTGGGAGAATTCCTAGTATCCCAAACTTGAGGAACCTCTAATTTGAGTCTTTGCGAATGTAAAAGTTAAAAACACTCATTGGTTATCCATTTTTCAAGCATGATATGGATCTTATCCATATTTGACCCATTTTTAAAAAGTTCATTCTCCAACTCATTTTTTAATGAATAATCTGGATGGATAATTATTTTTTAATCCATTTTGCCACCACTACTCATAACGTTTTCCACCTCTAAATATCTTCCCCCACTACAAAAAAAGGCTAAAAATCATTTACACCCCCGAAATTTGCTTTAAAAATCAAACTCCCCCTCTACTTTGAACAATTATCATTCTCACCCTCACATTACTTTTTAAAATGCTTATTTTAACCTCTACATTATCAATATTTATCTCTTTTCGTTTTATATTTTTTACTATTTTAAAATCATGATATTTTTTTCTTTTCTAATATATCTATGTTATAAACTTACCTATGTAATAATGAAGTTTTATTTAAAAATTGGTGATCAAGCATATAATTTAATGACGTTGAATAATAAAAAGGATGAGTAGAATAAATAATTTGCTCTTATCAATAATTTATTAATAACAATCATATTACAAAATCTATTTATACAATTGAGAATAAAAAAATAATGAGAACCTTATAAAATATATTCAATGTAGGTAATATACAATTTTATAATTATTAAAGAAAAGGCACATTCTACAACAAACTCCTAAAAAATTATCTATTTACCACTGATAAAATGCAACTAAAAATATACTTAATGCATGTTATATTAAAATAAGAATCATAGCATTATGTAAATTTTGTGATAAAGTTATAAAGGGACTATTTATTTATAATTTTAATAAATTTAGATTACAATTTATGATTAAGTATAATATAATTTAAATTGCAGGTAACATTATTTTAAAAAATAGCGTATAAAATAAAAAAAGAGTATTATATATCATCGGGAATTGAATATAACAAGGCAAAATAGACATTGTATAGGTAAAAGGAGGTAAATGATAATTGTTCAAAATAGAGGAGGGAGTTTGATTTTTAAAGTAATGTTGTGAGGTGTTAATGATTTTCACCCCTACAAAAAAGTAAAATTAGCTAACAAAATTTCTTGATAATTTATCGCTAATTCATAACTAAATATATAAGATTAGCGACGAATTTTTCAGTTCAACTAAAATCTATTCATTGCTAATTCCTGTTTTTAAGCAGTGCCCTCCCATTTATTTTTGGACTAATTTCAGCGCATCTTTGTAATTTACCACGTCTCCCAAGTTCGTTAATATCATCACCGACATTTTTCTGTGGGGAAGGAAACGAAATTGACCACTCAACTAATTAGGTTTTGCTTGTGTCTTAGTCTTTAGGGTTTTTGATTAGTTTGTTTTAATTAGTTTCTGGGAACATTTTCTAATCATTATGGTTTTTGTTTTATAGGTTTTAGGATTTTTAGTAAAAATATTTACATCATATAGCATTTATGGATTCTTGGAAACTTCTAGTGGTACTATAATTTTGGATTCTTGGAAATTCTTCTTTTGATATTGTTTAAATTCTCGCATGATTGGCTCTTGTGTTTGCTTTTTTATTCCAATAGGAATTGAATGTCTTTTAAATTTTGTTTGTTGCTTTATTTATGTAATTTCTTTCTATCTGTTTTTCAAGTTGATGCGATTTGAACACGAAAAAAATAGGAAGTTAAAAGAAATGCATCCCTTTCATTTTCAACATCCCATTGATTTCTACTGGTAGCAAAAGGGAAGTTAAAATTTTATGTACTTATATTTTGCAATATTATGAATTACACTTAAGGTTAGAAATTGAATTACAAAAAAGCATTATATAATTTGCCCAACAATAATGGTAAAAGTTAATTGGCGGATCAATAGAGGTTAATTCCGTTGTTACGTTTTTTAACCTTTGTATTTTGGGTAAAACAAGGGAATGGAATGCTTTTGCAATACTTAACAAAATCAAGAGTGAAGTGTAGATTCTTAGAGAGGTTTATGTAATGCAACCACACATAACCAAGGATCATAGACTCAATTCACCATTAATTATTGTACCTAATACTTAATATGGTGCATAATAAAAAAAAGTTAAAAAGTACTCCTATTATTTTCACATCTATGAAGGTATTAAAAGGCGACGAAGTACATAAAAAAAATTTGGAAGGAAGTCACTTCGAAAGACCTACAATCTCTTGAGATCTATTAAAACTCAGCGAAAAATGGGGCACAATGAAAGAAATTTTTTTATATAAGTGATACAGGAGATTATGTTTTAGTCATATTAGCAATTTTACTTTATGTCACATGCTTTTCTAGGAGTTATTTGGCTTTTCAGAAATTTATAGGTTAGTAGAAAATTTAAAGAATTTTGAGCACTTTTTTATTTCTAGTCTTATTAAATACTCATATTGGCCTGAAATGAGTTTATATGAAGTAACATAATCAATAAGGATCACATAGTCGACCCCAATTTGTTCGGGTTTGAAGTTTAATTATTGTTGTTGTATTTTTTCTACATAAAGATCATATGAAAAAGTATATCTCTTGTTCTGCTTTCCCTCATCAACTTCCACATTGGAGTAACACCTTTTTTTCTGAAATTTATCATTTAACTCTAGTCTTTGCTCTTTTTTTCCCTCAATCTTTTTGAAATCTATGACTAATTTTCACTATTTTTATTAGACATGGCAAAAATGTTCTATAGAATAGTATAGTACAAGAAGGAAAAGTTTCAATTTGCATGTCACAAAGGACAATTCAAGGAGAATCAAATAGTACTATCTATCAAAGGGAACTATATCATGTGATCACTTATTCTAAATCCAAAGGCTCTAATTTAAATCAGTGGCAAAACAATAAAAAGAAAAGCTAATTACTTTCATCTGCTTATGACTAAATACAAGGAAAAAAATATCACATATCTGCAAAGTTTTCAGAAAAAAGCTTCTCCTTTTTCTCTTAACACAAGAAACATGGCGACGAACAAGGAAAAAAATATCACATATCTGCAAAGTTTTCAGAAAAAAGCTTCTCCTTTTTCTCTTAACACAAGAAACATGGCGACGAACAATATCAGTCAATTTTCTGGTTCTGATGGTGCAACAGTATTACGCAAACCTCGTATACCTCCTTTCTTAACGAAGACATATAAAATGGTGGATGATCCGAATACGAATTCTATTATTAGCTGGAGTTTAACTGGTACTAGTTTTATTATTTGGGATCATATCAGACTATGCTCCGAACTTCTACCTCAATATTTCAAGCATGAAAATCTGTCTAGCTTTATTTACCAACTCAATAACTATGTAAGTTACCTTGTTTATTTCTTGTTCATATTATGTTACATTTTTCAATATAACAGTGAATCTTATTATAAATGTTTGTTGTATATTATGATCAACAGGGGTTCAAGAAGATTGGATTGCAAAAATGGGAGTATGAACATTATTGGTTTCAACTAGGGAAGAAACAATTGTTGTCTAACATAAAGCGACGAAATCAAAATCAGAAAGTTCAAGAACATTGTTGTCAAGAAAATTATTACAATGGGGTAGAGACAGAGTTGAGGAGCCAGAGAGATCTAAACGTTACATTGATGTCAGAAATCGAGAAGATGAAGGAGAAACAAGACGACTTGGCTAATGGAATCGCCTCGTTGAAGGAATACTTAGAAAAATCTGATGCTAAGTTTAGGAAACTTCTCTGTTTCTTGGCAAAAGGAATTAAAGAAGTTGCAAAGAAACGTAAAGTAGAGGATACAACACAAAGTAGCAAAAATTTAGTGAAGAAAATGGATGTTTTGGTAGCTTTAAAACAAGGACGTAATATCATGCAGAAGAGACAGAAGCTTGAGATTGAGAAGACAAGTGGATGATTTCTAGTGTTCTCTTGTCTTGGTAATTATTATTTTTACAGTATGATTATGTTTAACTATTCTGTTTGAAGTTTATTTGTTCTTTTTGTTTTTCCTTTCGTTGATTAGTTTAGGGTTTAGTTAAACTTGCTATAGTTTGACGTACATAATTACTGCACCTTTATATATGATCAACTCTATAGATATATGTGTGTGTGTTTGTGTTAAAGTTAAATATTTCAAAATTTGTACTTCTTTTCCAATCTGTAGCAACTGGTTTTGATTCATCTTTCTGGCTGTGTTTAATAACTAAAAACATTATCTTTTGAAAGCAAAGGTGATATACTAAACACTACAATCGCGTTACTGCTTGTTGCTAATGCTTTCTTTTCATCTTTTCTTGAGCCGAGAGTCTATCGGAAGCAGCTTCTGTATCTTCAAGGTAGAATAAGGTATACGTATACACTATCATCCTCAGACTTCACTTGTGAGATTATACCGAGATTGTTGTTGTTGTTGTAAGCACTACAATCGAATTTTTAGCCCATATCATGATATTTTTTAACTATTAAAAAAAAAACAGCTTTTTCCTCAATATCGATTCTTCTTTTTTAATTTCCTTTGATAATTGAAATATCAAGAAATGGAAGTTTCCATGATCTATTTAAGTAACAGGGCATAACCATAAACTGTATTAAACGATACATATAATCCTCAATATATCTTGCATATTAAAGATGCTATTAAAAGAAAAATCACAAACACAAAACTAACTAAATCCAAGGAAACAAAATAATTAACTTAATAATTCAACAGTGCAAATACATTAAAACACCATGAATAACATGCAGAGTGAAGGGGCAGCCTGGTGTGCACAAAGCATTTCGTGTTCACGCAAGGTCCGGAGAAAGGCTACACCTCAAAGGGTGTGATGTATACAGCCTACTCCAATGCAAGCATTAATGACTACTTTTACGGCTCGGACTCATAAGTTACATAGAGATAACTTTACTGTTGATCCGAGGCTTCCCTCAAACAAGGGCGGTCCAACAAGTTTTGTGGCCTAAAGCCAAATTTTATAAGGGCCTTAATTTTTTAAAAAGAAAACTATTTACCTATTTGAAGACTATTTTTCTAGCATTTTTTAGATATAAAGTTATTAATAATTAATATTCTCAAAATCAATAACTCGTAATAAGTCTTTCTTAATTGACTATACAGCTACCCATTTAACCTTTATTGAGACATTGTTGATCTTAGGTGAGATTTTATCAATTTTAATTTTGAAAATTTCTTTCCGCTAAAACGACGGAAACAAAAGTTATTAACATTACTCCATAAGTAATATAGGCATTGGAAGAAGAATCAAATTTTTTTATTTGACCGAGTTTATCAATTAAACTGTTATCTTCTAATTATACTATTTTTCTTAATATTTTTAATTCCGAAAATAAATCTAAACCGTCAATAACGAATTGATTATTATGCTTCAAGGAACATTCAACATTAAGGCAAAAAAAAATTCAAATTTTCATAATCTAGTGATCTTAATTTTTACCGCTAAATAGAAAACCAAAAATACTTTCATATGCTTCGAATTGTTCAAATCTATTTTGAAGTAAAAAAAAAAATAGCCCTGTCTACTATGTATAAAGTAATCAACCCCAAAGAATTCTTTGAAAGATTTTGAGATTTTATTATCAACATTCTCATCAAATTGTTACTTCCTATATATCATATGTTTCTTACGAAATTCGGGTTTAATATTTATTTCAAGTACAATTTTTTTGACAGATATCATATATAGCAGTTGCAAATCCTTCTTCTCTATACTTGTTAATGAAAGAAATCAAGTTTTTTCACTTCACATAACCTTTTTTTAAATTTATACGTAATCTATTAGGTGTAACAGAAAATGGACTCCCATAAATATAGGGCCTAAAGCAATTACTTTACTTGCTTTATGGAAGGGCGCCCCTGCTTTCAAACATGTAGAGTATAATAACCAAAAAAAAACTAAAGAACCAACGTAACATTAGACCTAAAATAACCATAGACCCTAATGTAGAGATTACTATTTCCTTAATCCCCACACTACCAAAAAAACAAAATCCCTTTACCTATTGTTTATTAATTAAATTGATATGTTACTATAATCTAATTAACAGTATCATCAATTTCAGGTCCTTCAAAAGCCCAAGGAGCATCATTAATAATCTCTTTCTCTTCTTCTTCAGTAAGATCATTAGTAATCTTGAACATCTCACGAACTGCTCTAACACTCTTGTTCTTCAACCTATCAGCTGCAGATTGACAACACAATTCCATCAACTCGTGAATGCTCAAATAATTTGCAGCCATTATTATGTCGAAAAGCTCCTCCCATCCCATGTTCACGAATTTCTCGTCGAATTCCTTGAGATCTTCTTCCTCACCTGCACAGGTAGCAAAATCAACTCATTTATTTGTAACTTAGTCCGACCTTATACCAAAAATGAGACTTTACTAAACAAGCAAGATAGTCGAACGCTAACGAGCAAGAAAATGGATGCGCTAAGAAGCAATGACGATCTTGCTTCTTGTCTTATCTTAGTAAAGCAACCTTTCGCATTAGGCTCTCATTTTTTTTGACTTTTCTAAAATAGAATATGTGGACGCTGGTAAAGACTCAGTACCCTTTGTTTCAGTTAGAATGAGTCTGGCGATATCATATCGATATTGGCTTCCGCCACTGGTGAACTATTAAACAAGGTTGGTTATGACTCATTTATTGATTTAACCTAACAGGTTGAACACGTAATGACTATTAAAACATCAGGTCAAATGGGCCAAAATAATATAACCTGACGGGCCAAAATCCAGCCAAACCCAAACATTAAGGATCAAATTTTGAGATTACAAATTATTTCAATTTGGAAAAAAGTGATACTTGTGTCAATTTGGAGACTGCGAATTATGTCAATTTGAAAGAATTTTATCAAGAACCTAAAAGGGGAAAAAATTGAGTCATGTTGGGCATCTTAAATTATGACCAATTATTAATTCCGATTAGAGCAAATTCTGGGCAAGTTGAATTACAATTTAATTTTTAATTTAGACTTGTCCAAATTTGACTCAACTCGTTCATTTTCCAACTTTACTCACCTATTTCCACCTCCTTTCCTTTGTCTTTATCGTTGTCCTCGTCTTCGTCCTCGTCCTCGTCCTCGTCTTCGTCCCTAGTAATGTGCTTGTTGAGATACTCAATGACTTTGCTTAGGGTATTGCTATCAATATTTGGAAGTGGAATAACACTAGCAGCACATCCATCTTCAATCATGTTCTTGATCATTTCTGATTGAATAGCTGCAGCTTCTTCAACTTCAAATTCCTTATCATCATTTGATTTTAATGTCACCATTTTCTTGTCTTCGGTTGCCATAATTAAATTAAAACTTTTCTATATTTTTAAGACAAAAAAGCAGAAAGAAATGAATGATCATGAAATGCAGTGAAGTGTTATGGGAATCTTGGGATTTATTATTGGTATATATGTAGGTTACAAAGTCCCGTAAGTAATGGATCATGTTAATTAGAAATTGACTAAAAAAAGTAACGAATTCCGAAAGACCAATTCATATTTGGTTTGGAAAAAAGGTGTCATTTTTTCTAGTTCTTTTACGGACAAGATAGATCGTGAATAGCGGGGACAAGAGACTTTAATTTTGTTTTTGTGTTTTTCTTTTTTCTTTTTTAATTTTGTCGTTAGAGAGAGGAAGATTTCACTTTAGATAAGTGATACTGATGTAAACTCCCCAATTTTTATAGAGTAGGAATAATTAAGTATACAATAATAGTAAATGAACGATTGAAACTTTTGTCCTTATCTCTATTTTAGAGGATAGCTCTCGTAAATAATATTCTGTATTATAGGTGAATTCCTTTTTAGCTCAACGTGTTATTCGTTGAGTGCATTTAAAGTTGAATTGTTAGTATATATAAAAAGCAGTGACGGAGTCATATATAAAAGTAAATATATCAGTAAATTAAAGGAAAGTCAATACATATATATATATATATATATATATAAAATTTAGTTTTTACCTAGCTATACAGTCTTTTTATAAAGTGGTTCCGTCATTGACAGAAAAATATTAATTTTTTTGGGACTGATTAAAAAGAAAAAAAATATTCTACAAAATTGACACGGAGGGTGTGATTTGTACAACTTAACCCCAAAGTTAAATCTTCTGGTCAACGCGACAAATTACTAGAGTAATTATATTTATACCTATGATTTCTTGAAACACAAACTCCTCGTAATTATGAGCACTTAATTTTTGATCATATTTTTTTTAGCACTTTTAATATGTAAATATTTTTCGAGTTTAATCTACATATTTTAGCTTTTGTTTTATCTTGTATAGATTTTATTTAAGAAAATTAAAAATGATAAAAAAGAGTCACATCTTTAATATAAGTTTTATCTTCATTTACAAAGAAAGAAAAAAAAATTCAAAAAAAGATATAGTTTTTCTTTAGTTTAGTGCAATTTTTTAAATTTAGAGATTTTCGACAAATACGTGGAGTATGTAGTAATTTTACTTTATTTTTGTTTATTTAATAGGAGTAGTATTTTATTTTAGTATTTCTTTTATTCTATCTTTTGTTTAAACAAAAAAAAGAACAAAAAGAATTAAGAACAGAACCAAACAAAAAATTGTCACATGTCAAAGATTCTTCCTTTCCTTAGTAACATATTTTGGCACAATTCCTCACCTGCACACTCCACAACGACACTCCTGACATTTTGAGAAATATGCTCTCAACAATACACCCAGACTCTTTTTATTCTTTCACTCCAAGCGACCTAGACCTGGGTAAGGACGAAAGAAACGGACCTGGAAAAATAGAGAGAGTGAAGGAACGCAAGAGCAGCGGCAATTTCTCCTTCTTCTTCCTCGAGCTGTAAAACCTCCATTACAGCTCATAAAACTCTAGGAAAACACCTTTGTTGCACCCCAAAAATGTAGCAGCTTTCTCCCATAAACTTTAACCAAACACTCCCCTTTATCTTTATCGATAAATCATCACAAAATCAGTTAAAACACCACTGAAAATCTATAGCAAAAACAGTCCAAAACGTGCCCTTCTCAGCCCCAAAACAGCTGAAAATGCAGCCTGAAACCCAGTTCGAAAACCAGTCCAAAATATCATGAAATCTCAGCGTATCCGCCCTCACAACATCCTCTGTACGGGTCAGTGAAGGGGTCGAGTCCATCGAGGTCAAGGTGGGAGTTCTTCGGCTGAAGGTTCCTGTTGGTTGAGCTTGTTTGTTGCTCATTTTGGTCGGTCTATTGGATTCATTAGCTCGAAGTTCTTGTCCGGCACTTGTCTCTGCTGTACAACTTTGTTCAAGAAATTTTCTTTATTCAATCAATTGGAAAATCAATTTTTGGCTTCACAAAAGGTCCAGTTTCTTAATTATTTTACTTTTATATTATTCTATTGTGGATAAATATTCTGTAAAAGTGTTCTCTTTTTCTGTTTGAAAATTCTTGAATATCACCATATATTAATGTGTGTGTGCTTTAAAGATTATTGATCGTTGAATACGATTTGTCTCTTAAAATAAGTTAAGTTACTAAATGAGCTCACAGTTATTTATTTGGAGTTGGACATGGGATATTCGAATAATCAAATTGCTTCTATTTGTTTAATAACTTCAAAGGAAGATATAAAATTTTGTTGCCAAAAGAAGTGATTTTTCGAAAAGAACGATTTTAGATTCTTGGGCCAAAAGAATTCTGTCATGGTCTATAATAGTAAACTATCCTATTTTAATAGATAGGAAATTAACTCAAAAGATGGAATAGTTGAAAATATTTCTAAATGTAAATGGCTTGTCAATACTCCTAATAGCTAGAACAACTTCATTTCTTCCACAATTTTATATTCATAAATCATAGCCTCACAACAATCTCAAATGTTGCGAAGAAACAAATCATTCAAATCGCTAGTATGCTTTAAGCACGTTCTTAATTAATCAACTATCGTGATTATATTACATTCGCGTGTGTATTGGGTCGGATATATTTGTATGAAATCGGGTCGGTTACATCCAAGTGCAAGCGGGTCAAATATAACCTAGGGAAGTCAGAACGGAGATAGCATGCGGCCGAACTTTTTCGGTCCGAGATCAAGAGGTCGGGTACGACAGTTGGGGCAGCCGGGACAAGACAAACCGATATAACTGATCGAGGAATACTAAGAGATTAAGGACCGGCCTCGAACCGCATATCTCGCCACTCACCGGATATTTCGCCAGGAGTAATTATCTCAATCATCATAGCCATTATGCCACGATTTAAGGAGATTCTATCCCGTATTTTGGGGGATTTATCTTGTAATTAGTTATTTACCACATTTAGAACTCTTATTTTGGCCTATAAGAGGCATATTTCGTTAACCATTGGAGGCATCAGATTCTCTCAACTTAAATTATTATTTCTCTAGTTGTTTGATACAACATTCATTGTCCATACGAAGATTCTGTCATTTTCATTATCTTTCTTCTTATCATAATATTTCAATTGCTTTCACCATATTGCTATTTAGTATCAAACTAGTTTACGGATCCTTAGCACTACCAACAAATTCAATTGTTATCCGGTTTTAAGGGTAAACAGCGTGGCATAACCATGATTTTCAAAAATAAAATCAAAGTATGCGTTCGCGCGACTTTGGCCAAGAACAATCTTTATAATTAATAAAGCGTAATTAATTTTGTACACGTACGCATGACATGATTTTAGAGCACTAAATAAAACGGATTTACACACATATGATCCGTTTCAAAGATAAATCCATAACGCCATAAATTAAAAGCGGTAAAAAGGGTAAATGTATATAGGTTCTAAAATAAGTAACTAAACATTTGATTAAACTAAGTATGATTGAAGCGACCGTGCCAAAACCACGGAATCTGGGAATGTCTAACACCTTCTCCCGAGTTAACAGAATTCCTTACCCGGTCTTCTGTGTTTGCAAACAGTAAATAGAGTCAATTTCCTCGATTTGGGATTTTAAAATAAGCCGGTGACTTCGGACACGATAACAAATATTCCAAGTGGCGACTCTAATCAAATAAATAATTCCATTTCGAATAATGTTAATTTAATTGGAAAAATTCCTCTATCCCTCGAGAAAAAAGAGGTATTTTGATAATCATGAATAACAACAACTATTACACATTAATCTCAAACAAGTTAGAGAAAACTTTGGCAGTCATCAAATTTTAATAATTTTGGTTGTTAAAGTAAACTAGAGAGAAAATTAATTTCAGAAAGAAGGATTAGTTAATTTTTGAAGAAAATGCGAAAAGAGTAGAAGAGATGCAAATGCACTCCAAATAATTCTGATTTATTATAATGTAAATAAAAATGAAAGATGCATGTTAAGCATTATATTGTTGGTCTATTTTATTGAGGTTCACTTATGTCTTTGTGAATAAGAGTTCTGAAAATGAAACCAAATGATGACAAGAGCGAGTCAAGCATAGAAAAGTGAAAACGCGTATAAAACTCGGAAATCTCATGTCAAATGATCAATTCTTTTAAAAAAATAAAACGAAGGAAAAGAATCCAAGTAAAAGGAAAAATTCGTCAATTAGATTTTAATGCAAAGAACTAGATTCAGAGAGAGAATAAAAAGAGTGTATGTAAAGAGTGCGAATGGCCGTATCTCATCAGTACTAAGTAAAAATTTACTAGCGCTAATTATTTAGTTAAGTTTCGGACTTAGGATTTTGACTTCGACTCCACTAATTTTAACTCAAATCAATTAAATTTTGTGTGGGTTTGATCATTAGCTTACTGATCGACCTGTTTTAAATCCATCTATACTTAATTAAAATTATTTATTTAACACCCTTAATTAATTACACAATGACAATCAAACAACCAAATTTAACCAAACGACCACTAGACAAAAAACTGTAGTTTGTCACCTTTGATTTTTAATTTCTCTATTTTAACATCTTACTTTTTTAAATATATGTTAAGAATTGAGAAATCTAAACGACGCCTGTTTCATAGAATATTCTTTTTTTAATAATTAGTTTAAATTTCAAAGAATGAACAGCCAATGGACATCGTTAATGCCTTCACCAAAAGGCAAACTAACGTCTATTCTTCAGACTTTTTCAAAGAGTTGGAAAAAGAAATTTGTATGCACAAAACATTTCGTATTTATATAGGGTTCGGAAAAGGATCGTACTCTAAGGGAGTAATATAGACAGTTAGAGGCGGAGCTAGGATTTTGAACTTCATGGGTTCAGGATTATAATTCTTTTAAATTATTGGATTCTAAACTAATAATTTGTACATATACAAATACAGGGTTTGAACAAATGCTACTGGGTTCGACCGAACTCGCAACTAACACTGTGGCTTCGCCCCGTTAGATCTTCCCTAATGCAAATATTAATGACTATTTTCACGACTCAAACTCGTAACCTATAGGTCACGGAAAACAACTTTACTATTATTTCAAAACTTTCCTTCAAATAGTTGAAAAAACACAAACATAGAAAGGAAAGGTGGAATTATTCTCCATTGCCGCCAACACTGCGCTGTTTAATTGGCCTCAGTTCTTATAGATAACGACTCGGCGATAACAAAATTTATTTTCTGCACCTAGAAAATGATTTGGTTGAATTACCAAATACTTACTCCATAACACCATTTAATTGAATAAGAAGTTAAGAAACTACTATGAGTACTATATTAATACAATATTATTGTAAAAGAAACTTATTAATAGATAATACTCCCTCCGATTCATTTTACTTGAATATATCTGATTCAGGATTAACTTAACTCATTTTACTTGAATATATATGACTTGACTTGACTAATTTTAACTTAACTCATTTTAACTCAGATCAATATTAATTTTCTATGGGTTTGTAAATAATACTCCCTCCTATTTATTTTACTTGAATATATTTGATTGCATACAAAATTTAAGTAAGAAAGATTTTTTTTGAAACTTATGGTCTTAAGTATACTACTATAAAATCATGCCATTAAAAATAAAATAGAAAGTTTAATTAAATTAAACTCGTTATTTTGAAATGTTCCCCTCAGTTTTATAACTCGTTATAAATGTTCTTTTTGTTAGATGATCTTCTTTACAGAAAATTAGTGAGTGAAATATAGAAGATTTTGTGTATTCATTTCTTCAATTCAAATTAATTTGACAATGTATAACTGGAAGTACATGAAAACGTTCGTTTGTTGATATTATTATCAGTATTTGATATTAGGTCATTCATTGCATTATTATACGGATATATAGTAAGTTGCAGTCATCGATGAAAATTAGGGAAAAGATAAAACTATAAGCATAATTTATTTTTAAAAATTATACTTACTACATAATAATTAATTGGCAATTACAGAACAACAATAATAATGGGAGTAATAAAAAGCAATAGGCATGCCGGCAGAAACGTCAATAGAAATAGGCCAACTCATGTCTAAAACACATCATGTTTCACGCTCCCAAATCCCAATTTTGACCAAATCTTCCCCTCTTTGCCAAGTCAGCCTTTTCCTAGCTTGTGTCACCCAATAGGCAAGTAGACAGGTGTGTCTTATTAGGAAAAATATTTTTAATATTTGATATTTCCACCAAATCATATTGATTAGTATCGCCAAGTAAAATTAAATAGTATAAACTTTGACAATTTAATAAACATAGTTAAAGAAACATAGCTGCACCTAGATTTTGACCCTCCGGTACGACCATAGCTAGTTCCATTGTTATGATGGTCATGCCGGAGGCCGGACTGATGAGAGCGGATCAAGCAGGACTGAGGCTTTTAGACTGGCAAGTTTCTGAAGAAGGGGTGCACATGTCACTTTAGGCTCTAAGATTCCTACATCGGAATGAGAGAGTAAAGTGAAGAACTATACAAAGCATGACACAAGTTCATATAATATGCGTATTTTTAGGACTCTAGGTAGCGTAGCCTGAAAGATAAATCCGTGCGAGCCTAGGCCCAAATCAGATAATATGTGCCATGAGCTTTGATCGTGACAGATATGATACCAGAGCCGAATCTCGCACATGTCACTTTAGGCAAATCTTATATTGAAATGGGAGAGGAAAACAAAAAGTTACATAAGGCATGACACAAGTTCATATGATACTTGAGATGGCGTAATTCGAAAAATAAATCTATCCGAACGTAAACCCAAAGTGGACAGTACGTGCCATCGACTTGAATCGTAACATTTGTTTTGGGTACAACGGTTGTCACTGAGCATGTAAATTAACCATGGTTAAATAATAAAATATATGCAAACTATATGTGTAACAAGATCTTTTTTGGGTTTTTTCTTTTATTCCAGCATGATGCATGCAGTGAAATGTTTTATTAGTAATTGTACCCTAATCATTATCAAATTGTGTGAACAGTATTTTCCTTACAAACGAACACTCGTATAATTATAATCTACTTTTTTTTCTTCTGGATAAGGTACATATTATCATGTGTGACAAGTTATTTACTCTTTGAATTGGTTTAATGTGATTGGGACCAATTCCAACATATTCTCAATGCATCTTCAACTTCTTACTGCCCCAAAAAGAACACCAGAAATGTTAGAAGGGCGGTATTGTCCAAAAAACAGATAATACAAATTTATCTTATGTTGAGATTGATCATACCCGTATTTTCCCTCTTCTCCCTCACTTCTTAAATTGCCAATTCACACGTTACAGTAACCCACTATATTTATTTTTTGGATTCATAATAAGTAACCTTTTGGCTTTTGTTATATTTTTTAAGAAAATACTAATTCATAGAGAAAAAAAGTATTTTTGACTAAATTATTCTTAATTAAAATTTGTATATTGTCAACCTGACACCTTAAAATATGTAAATAAGGGCAAATTTTAAAAAATAAAATTAATACCGTATTGATATATGTAAAAAAAAATACTTATTTTGGACCAAAATAAAAAGATAAAAAAGTAACTTATTATGTAATAAAGGAAGCATTAATTTTCATTACAAACCCCTTAGTAGGTGTGTCAATGGTTCAGTTCGACCGGTTATTTTGTAAATTTTGTACCATATCAATTTTTCGGTTATTCTATTATGTATAACCAAAATTAGATTTTTCTAAACCGTCCCAATTATAACGGTTTCTCTTCGGTATCGGTACAGTTCAGTTAATTTTCTGTATTTTTTTTAAATGTCATATAAAAATTACTAGTAGAAGTAAAATGCAATAGGATACATACTTTTATAGGACTTAACAAAACTCTTTAGACATTTTTACATTTTAAACGATGATGAATTAAGAAAATATGAAAGATGGATAGAGTATAGATCCACCATCAACTACTCTACAAGAGCGTAAAAGAAATTAAAATAGAGAAAATATTAATTAGACGAGTGAAAAGATATTAACCAAGTTGGGACTGAACCTCAAGAATAAAGTCTATAGATGATTAAGTATTTAAAAAGATAAATTTAAATCATACTGAAGGAAACATAATCAATGCATTGTAGCTTGCTACTCATAATTGCTACAATGCCTTTGTGTCTACAAGTGAATATGTTGGAAATAATTTAATTTCAATGGGAGTAGCATAATAGGTTTGAGAATTATGATTTTACATTTATTACTTGTTAGCTTGTAATTGTTTTCATAATTCCAAGAACCAAGGAAAATTTAATGTTTTATTATTTTTAAACTTAATATATAAATATATTTTTTACATATAAATTTATTCGGTACAGTTTGGTATTTTTCCGATTTATTTTCATAAAATAAAAAACTTATCCTAATTATCAGTGTGGCTATAAATTTATATAAAAACCTACGATTTTATTTAAAAAAATCTAAAAATCGGTTCAGTCAATTTAATCGGTTTTTAAATATTCATATACACCCCTACCCTTAGCTGTACCATTACTCTCATTAATAGTTTTCATAATCAATGATTATATATGTCAAATCTACCCCAAAAACTATAGTATTAATAATAACTCCTTTTAAAATGATTAAACGGAAACTCCACTAATCAATTGTTCATTTCATCTTTTGCTTCACCTGCTAAGTTTCCTTGTATGTTCACACAGAGCTTTGAATTTCTCTCTTGATTCTTGAAATTCAATCAATTCTTTGAGCTGGCTCTTCTTAAAATTATCTCTAGAACCCAAAACCTCATGGCTTTTCTCAAAATTTTCCCTAAAATAATTGGTGAAGATCAGTTGTAATTTCCTCAGTCAACTCAACAACCAACCACCAACTCAGCAAAGATTTGCCAAATTATTGCTCTTTTTCCAACTTTGTCTCTCCCAATTTGATTAAAGATTCCATTTTTCAAACTGGGGTTTTCCCAATTTGATTAAAGACTCAATTTTTCCAGCAGGGGTTCTCCCAATTTGATCAAAGATTCAATTTTTCCAGCTGGGGTTCTCCCAATTTGATCAAAGATTCGATTTTTCCAATTGGGGTTTTTCTCAATTTGATTAAAGATTCAATTCTTTCAGCTGTGGTTCTCCCATTTGATCAAAGATTCAATTTTTCCAACTGAGGTTGTGCTCAATTTTGTTAAAGACTCAATTTTTCCAACTGGGGTTTTCCCAATTTGATTAAAGAATCCGTTTTCTATAAGGGGTTTGTTGGACGTGCACACATGGATCATGAGAAAGAGGCCTTAATCAATGAGCTGACGGAGTTAATCGACGCCGTTTCGGGTTTGCCGGAGTGCAGGAATGTATCTAAGAGGATGTACAGTAATTTGGTGAGAAGGGTGAAGCTTTTGAGCCCTTTAGTTGAGGAAATGAAAGATAGTGATGTTGTTGAGGTTGGAGATGATGTGGCTCATGGGCTTGATTTGTTGAGAATTGCTCTTAATTCTACTTTGGAGCTTCTCAAATCTGTTAATGAAGGCAGTAAGATTTTTCAGGTATTGTTTTCTACCTTAATCTTTCACTGCTGAATGATTTATGCCAATTGCTTTTTTGGAAACTGAGAAAGTAATATAAGTGATCAATTATATAGGTAATCTAAGTATAAGAGCTATCAATTTGTATCTTACTGTATGTTTTGCTGATTGAAGGGGAGCCTTGGAGCAACGTTAAAGTTGTCTCCTTGTGACCTATAGGTCATGGGTTCGAGCTGTGGAATCAGCCACTGGTGCATCAGGTTAGGCTGCCTATATTATACCCCTTGGGGTGCGGCCTTTCCCAGACCCTGCATAAACACGGGATACTTCGTGCACCGTGCTGCCTTTTTTGTATGTTTTGCTCATTGTATGGCTGCTGGAAAGATCAATGTGATATTCAACCTTTTCCCTTTTTATACTCTGTGGTGAAATTTAGGTGTTGAGTTTAGTTGGTAATTGTCCTACATATTTGTCAACCTTAACAAAGTTGAATCATATATTTTAATTACTTACGTAGAAGAGGATTAAGTACTCCTGAAAGGCAGTAAAGTCTAGAAATATTCAAATCATAATCTTATCTAGGCAGTAGAAATATGGATTTCTAAACCCTTACATTACGTGTTTTTGAGTAGTTCCTGTCTTCGTATAATTGTGTTACGAATCTTTCTCTTAGTAGACTCATCAGACAGCCCTGGCTTGAAACTTTTGATCTTTCCTTGTTAAGTTTGAAGCTTTTGTCGATTACTGCATTCTATGAGCTTTTCAGAAGTTCGAAGTCATTAACTAAGTACCTGAATCAAAATCTGCACTTTCCGTCTCACCTTTTACCATGTTGCATTTCCAGTATATTTTTAGTGGTTCTCATTTCAAAGCGGGTTGTAGCAATTACTGTATGTCCAATGACAGGATTTTGTAAAGAGTATGAAAATTCAAGGAGTATGCCAAAATGGAGTTGTAGCAAGTACTGTTTGTCAAATGACAAGATCTTAGTGTTTTCAAAATGTTTTAGGCTTTTTGATTTGATTTTTGAAATTGGTTAGTTTTCAACTTAAGTCATCTTGGTATCTTACTCCTACTATTTGAAACTTTCAAGGCGAGAATTTGGGGAGTGGTATATTCTATTTCAACTGAAATTCTATGTTTTTTAATAAAAAGTTGGAAATGGTTCCAGTTTCCTTCTGTTCTAAGTCCAAATTCCTTCTGGCTTATGGTCTAGAAACACTAACGTATATTAAACTTAAAAAGGAAATCAAATGAATTGTTCCTTGGATCTCTCATATGGAAAATTCAGTTTCTTAGGATATCCGGTACTTGAGTTTTCTCACGTGACAATGAGATTTGTTAAATTCTGTGAACCATCTCATCTAAAAGCTCGAACGGTTTGAAGGAGAGCACTTTTCAGTATTTACTTTGGTCTTCAAAGCACCTCCTCACGTGTTAGCCTTTTTTTTTTCCTTGGCCCCGAGTACATGGAAATATTTTCATTGACAGTTGACGTGAGATTCAAACCAATGTCTCTGCCTTCCTTGATACCATGTCGAAACATGTAAAGCATCACATCTAAAAGCATCATCTGTGTGAACCCAGTATGATTCATTTAATTGTGTTTCTGTTGAGATGTGGACTGCACCAAGTTGCCATTTTTACTATAGATTGTACCCGATCTGTACTTCCATAATCGAGGGGTCAAATGAATTCTATGTGGTTGCTCTCTGCTCTAGTTTTACACTCTGCATGGAGGATGATATTTGTGCAGTATCATCAAGCGCGTTCTGTCACTGTGCTAACATTATCATCATGATTGTCTCTTGCTTCATATTTCTGAACGTCACCTGTGCCTTTCGTCTTGCAGGCTCTGCAGATGGACACCATATCATTAAGGTTCCTAAACGTAACAGAGCAAATTGAAGATGCACTAAGCCACATTCCTTACAATAAGCTTGATATATCCGAGGAAGTCCGAGAACAAGTACTTCACTTAGCAATCCTTTACTAGTTATGGCCGATGTCCATTCTGTTTTACTGAAAATTATCACAATGTTTGGCTTCTTCCAGATTGAACTTGTGCATGCTCAATTTAAAAGAGCAAAAGGAAAGATGGAATCACCAGATGTGCAACTGGTAATCGATTTAGCTATGGCAGAAAGCGAACAAGATCCTGACTCCATGATTTTTAAACGGCTGTCGGAGAAGCTGCATCTCAGGACCGTAAATGATCTAAAGAAGGAGTCACTTGCCATCCATGACATGGTCATTTCTAGTGGTGGAGTTCCCGAAGAGTGCTTTGAAACGATTGCATTCCTCCTTAGAAAGCTAAAGGACTGCGCAATGACGAGGAATCCTGAAATGGATGCCCTTGAGGGTGACAAGAGTATGATTAAGCACAGATCCCCGGTCATTCCAGATGATTTCCGCTGTCCAATATCACTTGAGTTGATGAAAGATCCTGTTATTGTATCTACCGGACAGGTTTAGTACCTTTATTTTCTTGATAGTTCACTTTACCTTGGCAGATTATAGGATTAAATTAATTGCTCTTTGTATTACTTGCTTAGATTAAATGCTGTCTGCTTTTCTTTCATGTGCAGACCTATGAAAGGTCTTGCATTCAAAAGTGGCTGGATGCAGGACACAAGACCTGCCCTAAGACTCAGCAGACATTGTTGCACACTGCGTTGACTCCAAACTATGTTTTGAAGAGCCTGATCGCCTTGTGGTGTGAGAACAATGGTGTTGAGCTGCCTAAAAACCAAGGAAATTGTAGGAACAAAAGGTCTGGAGCTGGTGGTTCGGACTGTGATCGTGCTGCTATTGATGCGTTGTTACAAAAACTTGCCAATGGTAATCCGGAACAGCAAAGAGCAGCTGCTGGCGAGCTCCGTTTGCTGGCCAAAAGAAATGCTGATAACAGAGTCTGCATTGCTGAAGCCGGAGCAATTCCTCTTCTTGTTGAACTGCTATCCTCATCAGATTCTCGTACTCAGGAGCATGCTGTTACTGCACTCCTTAACCTATCCATAAATGAATCTAACAAGGGAACTATTGTAAATGCTGGTGCTATACCTGATATAGTAGATGTACTAAGAAATGGAAGCATGGAAGCAAGGGAAAATGCAGCCGCTACCCTTTTTAGTTTATCGGTGGTTGATGAAAACAAAGTGGCAATAGGAGCCGCTGGTGCTATCCCAGCGCTTATTGATTTGCTTTGTCAGGGAACTCCAAGGGGAAAGAAGGATGCAGCCACTGCTATATTCAACCTCTCAATCTATCAAGGAAACAAGGTAAGGGCAGTACGGGCAGGGATTGTGCCACCGCTAATGAGATTGCTCAAGGATCCCGGAGGTGGAATGATGGATGAAGCACTCGCAATATTGGCAATACTTGCAAGTCATCAGGAGGGTAAGGCCGCTATTGGTCAAGCAGAGCCAATCCCCATCTTAGTTGAGGTAATTAGGACAGGTTCTTCTCGGAACCGAGAAAATGCAGCAGCTATTTTGTGGTCTCTATGTACAGGTGATGTACAGAACTTAAAGGTAGCTAGGGATCTTGGAGTAGAAGAGGTACTGAAGGAACTGTCCGAGAATGGCACTGATAGAGCCAAAAGAAAAGCAGGAAGTGTTTTGGAACTTCTCCAACGAGTTGATGCAGTTGATTCATGACACCTAGATTGAGCAGTGAAGGACTAAATTCAACCTGAGAACTGAGGTCAGACGATCCAGTAATTGCATGACCACGTCTATGTATGTACAAAGATATAGAACTGTACCTCTATATGTATGTTTTCATCTTCTTTTTGACAGCTTGGTCCAGGGGCAATGGATTATTTTTTAAATCAGTGTTTGTTTGTAGATGTGTAATCTTGTTGTTTATACTTTCTTCGTAGTTTTTGATTTAGTAAGCACTGTGATTTCCACTTTTGAATATGAGAAATGAAGAGAAAGCGTGCTGTTCTTAGTGTTCAATCTGTTACAAGTGTTACACACTGCTCTACCATTTCAGGTTGCTAAGGAAAAAGAAGCTTTGACAAGGGGAGCCTTGGCGTAACTGATAAAATTGCTGTTATGTGATCAGACGGTCACGGGTTCAAGCCATGGAAACAGTCTCTTGCAGAAATGCAGGTAAGGCTGCGTACAATAGACCCTTGTGGTCCAGCCTTTCTCTGGACCCCGCGCATAGCAGGAGCTTATTGCACCGGAATGCCCTTAGAAAAGAAGCTTTGACCACCCATAACCGGCTCCAATCCTTATTTATTTTTTGAGTTTAACTTCTGTGCACTAATTGTACAGATTGTTGACGCTATCACGTTAAGATTACTTACAACGATAGGTAAGTTGTACATAGCATATTAATCTGTTACATGAAATAGTTAATAACTTGTTATAACATGTCAAAATGCACTGGTAGTATAAAAAAATCTTTAGACCGGCATTGTAAAGAATTTTTATATTATTTTGTATTTTTATATATTATAACCGTTAATATAACGGAACCGTACGTGCTATAACACTATAGTCATTGAACTTTACTCACTATAACTTTAAAAGTCACAAAATTAATATTAATTCATTTGTTACATAGTACTGAAGTCAACTTAATTTTGTACCGCATAAATATCGTCAAATTGACTTGCGGTTGAAATTCAACCCTTCATCTTTTCTAAACCAATTCAATTGGGTTAATCTTTTGATAATCTTTGTTCATCATCCCCATAATTGTGCATTAAGGATGTGGCCTACTGGTTAATAAAGTAGGTTGAGAACTATGAGGTTTCATATTCAAATCCCAGCGGAGGCAAAAATACTAGGTGATAGGCATCTCGTGGAATTACTCGAGATGTGCACAAGCTAACTCAGACACCACTTTTACAAAAAAAATTCATTAAAAATCAGCATAAAGAACTATGAGACTCGGACACCACTGTTATAAAAAAAAATCATCAAAAATCAGCATAAAGACCAATGAGGTCTTAGGTTTAAATTTTAGCGGAGACAAAAACACGAGGTGATAGGCATTCGGTGAAATTAGTCGAGGTGCGCACAAGCTGACTCGGATAATACAGTTACAAAAAAAATATCAAAATTCAGCATAAAGAACTATGAGGTCTTAGGTTTAAATTCTAGCGGAGACAAAACACTGAATGATAGACATTCCGTGAAATTAGTCGAGCTGTGCACAAATTAACTTGGCCACCACGATTATAAAAAAAAAAATCATCGAAAATCAGCATAAAGAAGTACAGTCAAGGTTACTACTTACATCTATTTGAAAGGAAATCCGTCCGCCATAAAAGCAAAAATGGAAGAAGTAATTTGAAGCAAGTTGAAACAAGTAATTTTGTTGAATCAATGAATTGAATAGGATCACAAGAAACTTGAGTTGGGGGCGGAAAGGCATTAATTCAAATTACGAGGTTGAAAATTCAAAAGTAGAAGAATTTGGGAAACAGTTAGCAATATGTTTGTTAGCGCTGATAAAAGGTGGGTGGCGTGTCACGAGCCCATGCTTCTTCTGCGCGGCAGCCGTGGAAAGTGTTGACCCACTAACTTAATTACTTTTATGTCCTTATTCCACTATGTAATGACAAAATTGGTCCATCGTTGTGAATTTTTGCTATTTCTTTTATAAAAAACTTTACCATAGCAATAAAAGCTACATTTTGAGGTAAAAGAAGACAATGCAAATGATTTAAATATTAAGAGACAATCAACTTTAAGCGGGCGTTTGGACATAAGAATTGTAAAATTTCAGAAAAAAGTGAATTTTTTTCAAGAGAAAATGATATTTGAAAATTAGAGGTGTGTTTGGACATGAATACAACTTGGAGCCATTCTAAAATTTTTGTGAGTGATTTGAAGTGAAAATTATGAAAAATAGCCTTTTGGAATTTGTAAATTATAAAAAAATTCTAAAATTCAACTCCAAGTGAAATTTAAAATTCTCATGGCTAAATACTGATTCCGAAAAAAGTAAAAAAAAAATTATGGCCAAATGGCTTCAAAGTTAAATTGCAAAGAATATTTACAAATGATTGTCACCGGAGTTAAATTGAAAAATAAATTTACAATTGATTTTTCACATGTTAAGAAGTTTAATATGCACGACAAATAAGATTTGTATTGACCTCTCTCTCTCTCTATATATAACTAGAATAGGAATTAGAAGTATATTATTTTATTAAACGGAACGATCATAAGTACATGCAAAATATCATAAACAAATTGTCGTATTAGCATTTAGTTTCTCTTAGGAGAATTCTATTACTTAAAAGTATGAAAAAATATGAGAAATCATTAATTCTTTTGAATTACTCCTTATATATTGAGATTTCGATAATTATTGCTCCAAACATAAACAATTGAAGCTTTAAAACTCAAGATGTGACTTCGATTTCCATTATGTCTTTCCTCCTAAAAAATAAAAAATTAAAAGAAAACAAAATAAAAACTTTAGAAAGTTAAGAAAAGCCAGCACGAGACTTACGTAAAAGGGTATTCTAGTCATTTGAGAGGGTACACATTCCATTTTTAGATTCCCAATGCAACCTTTAAAAATGCAAAAAAATGCAAAACAATTCAATCTTCAAAATCTCAGCTCCATCTTCGGGTCACTCCATACTCGTCACCTCTACACCACCGTATGGCCACCTCCATTCGCCTCCGTCGTCTCGGCGCTATCGCCGTCGTAGCCGGAGGAGCATACACAATTGTACGAAATCCTTCATTCTCATTAAACGATCGCGGCGACAAGTCCACCGCACTCGACACCTTCCGCCGGAAAATTGCTGATCCTTTCGCCGTCGTTCCGTGTCGAGCCACTCAGGAAGCGGCTCTGATCGGCTCTAGCTTGTCTAATCCTCTCGACATCCTTGTTGTCGGCGGCGGTGCCACCGGCTGCGGTGTCGCACTTGATGCTGCAACGCGTGGGCTCCGTGTTGGCCTTGTCGAACGAGATGATTTTTCTTCTGGCACTTCTTCAAGGTCCACTAAGTTAATTCATGGAGGTTAGCCTTTAAAAATTTTCATCAATTTTGATGCGTAGGCATCCAGTGTTTATGTCAAACCAATGAATTGACAACACGTGTCTTTCTTAAAGTCATCATGCTTAAGTGATGTATATTCTCACTTTAATTTTAATTGCTAAAGTTAAATTGCTTGATTTGGTGTAAACACTAGGTGCAGGTAAAAACTTACCGATATGGTATACCAGGCTTAAGTTAATTCAGTTACGTGTTAAAGTAAATGGTGTGATAACAGTCAGCTTAAAATATTCAAATAACGAGGAATCCGCTTATGATGGATATAGAGGATTCATATAGTTGATGGGAACTGAATTGTGATTGAGATGCGAGCTTTTATTTCCTATATGATGTTCACAATACGTAGCTATTGGAATATTGTCTAACGTCTACTCATTTTTTAGTTAGTTATAAATAAATAATAAAAGTGATTCGAGCTTAGGGATGAGTACGAACCGACAATGTAATGATCTTTTCACACCTGTTATAGCAGGTTACTTACTATTTTTGTAGGTTAACAATCAATGCTGTTAAATAGAGTTTCCCGTAATTATCTTTTAAGCGACTTTGCTGTATAAAAAAAGTCTTACACCTAGTGCATAGATCTTAAACTCTTAAATAAAAGTTTCAAGCTCAGGGATGAGGTAACACTTGTGAAAAAAATAGTAGTGTCCATAGATTAAAAAGAGAATAAAAGCTAGCTTTCTTTTTAAAATTAATTTTTTTAAATAAAAGTAGGGTACAAATTCTCTTTTTGATAATAATAAGATATTTAAAAGAATTGAAGAGTGTGGTTCATCATTTTCCCTTTTATGAAAGTGGACACAATTTCAGGACAACCTAATATAGAAGATGGAACTTTTGAATTTGGAACTTGTGAAGTATCTTTATAATAGGCATGCAACATTAGTTTTGGGACACCATATTTTTGCTGCGTGCTACACTATGTATTCTTGTTTGGGCGCTAATAAGTAATAACTACGTTTAAAGTGAAATCTCAAAAGTTGATTTAGTGTGGTTTACGAAAACTTTCTTGGAGAATATTTTTGTCTATGTTTCTAAATATTCTGGGAGCTATCCTTGAGGAGGAGGGGTCTTGATGTTAGGAACATTGTTACTCAAGGCATCAATTGTTGTGCATTTGAGTTGGCTATGTAAGGCAAATTTGGGTTGAAGAGAAAGACTTTGTGAGATAATTATACAGTACTATCAGAAAAATATCCAACTGAAGTTTCTTTGTAATGTTGACTTTGAAGCTTGGATACACATGTATCTCTTATCAGACAGGGTACATGAGAAAGGATTACGAAGCTTCTCTTATTATTTAAGAATCTCAAGAGTTTCAATAGGAGAAGAATTACTAAATTCATCAATTTAGTATGCTCAGTGGTTACTTGGTTGCGTGATTTCTTAATATTTTATCTAAGTGATTATGCCTCCCATTTTTTCCCTAGGGAATTAATCTTGATGTTTTCAGCTTCTTGAATAGGAACTACCGAAATCAAAGTCATTAGCCATTTTTATTAGTCAATATTTTACCGAGGCGGTGTCAAAAATATGTTCAGAGTATGTAACTGGATCAACCACAATCATCTGTGAAACTCTTTCAACCATTCTCCCAAACATTTAGAATAGGAACTTTTAGATTATATGATCTGTTAGCTTCGCGGATATCCAAGTTGCATGACTATCCCTACTCTCCGCTAATCTTAAATCCACTTGCTTATTTCCTTTCAGTATTCCGTCAAAAGAATTTATTCTTTTTTCAAAGGCATTCTGAAATGTGGATATGAGATTTTTTTTCTGTGATGGGTAAAATGTGGATATGAGATTATCCATCATCTTTAAGTCTCATTGCTAATACATTGGCTGTTATTTTGCATATACTCCAGAACAAACTAATAGGCCAAAACTCCAATGTATCCTTAGCCTCTGGCTTTTCTTTGGGATAGGCACGATGAAGGAAGAGTTAAGACTCTTTTCAAATGACACTGCTCGGTATAAAATGCTTAAAACATTTATCTCAGCCTGGGGACGTTGTCTCTAAAACCATTTGCAAAGCTTTGTCTCCCTCACAACTTTTTTTCGTTAGCCATTGGCCCTTTAAAACTTCTATCACTTCCAAAATAATAGGTGCATCTTGACCAGGGAATTGGGGAAAGGCAAAAAAATCAAAGAAAAGGCCAGCGAGTTAAGATTCTCATATCAAATTATCTTGTTTTCTCTTCTATAAGACCACTCTAAGCTTTGAATGGTATAGCTAGCGACTGCCTTACAGATTAACTCGTTATTCTCTTGGTGGTTTGAGAATGGATTTCTCTTGACCCTGCAGATAATGTGAATAACATTACTGAGGAATTTAGAGGGTCTCTTTTGATTTCTTCATTGAGGCATCTCTGAATTAGTAGTTAGATATTTCATGAATCTGTCCTTCATTTGTCATGGTTACCTTCTTTTATCTAAGATGTGTAAACTGCTTATCCTAAGACCCATGTTTCAGGAGTTCGCTATTTGGAGAAAGCAGTTTTCAACTTAGATTACGGGCAGTTAAAGCTAGTTTTCCATGCCCTAGAGGAGCGTAAACAGGTCATTAACAATGCTCCGCACCTTTGTCATGCTTTACCATGCATGACTCCTTGTTTTGATTGGTTTGAAACGATCTACTACTGGGCCGGCCTGAAAATGTATGATCTGGTCGCAGGGCGACACCTACTGCATTTGTCTAGGTATTATTCTGCACAAGAGTCTGTTGAATTGTTTCCTACCCTCGCACGAAATGGTAAAGATAAAACTCTGAAGGGAACTGTGGTATATTATGATGGACAAATGAACGACTCGCGCCTCAATGTTGCAATAGCATGCTCTGCTGCTTTGGCTGGTGCAGCAGTGCTTAACCATGCAGAGGTTGTATCCCTTCTCAAAGATGAGGTTGATGGTAGAGTAATTGGTGCACGTATTCGGAACAACTTGTCAGGTACTTCATGAATTTTATTTAGAATTTGTTTTCATACTCAGTTCACTGGTCACAGTTACCTTTTAATCCTGCATGACTCATTAAGGTTGTTAAATAAACTATAGTTTTAATTTCCTGATTTGAAAAAAAAAAATATTATAGTGGCTTTACTTGCACAACTTGATAAAAAAGAACACTACATTTTCTGTATGCATAAACGTGTGAACAAGTTAGGTGCTGACACTTCAGCTTCCCATTTCCTTGGACCTAGACTAGGTTTTGGTTCAACATAGCAGAAAGTTGGTCAAGACGACAAAAAGGGGAGGGGTGAATAGAAAAGATATCTTAGGTGTATCACTTGTCCTTAGAACACTGCCAACCCAATTATATATGTCCATGTGTGTCACGACCCCAATTTCCCTCCATAGGATGTCGTGATGGCACTTAGTCTCTACGACTAGGTAAACCTAACAATTTGCCAAAAACCTGAATATAAAACTGAACTCCAATCTCAACACATGATATATAAATAGAGAACTGTGATTTAAATAATTACAACTCCCAAAATCCTGTAGAAATAAGTCACAAGCTTCTAAGAGAAATACTAAGTGTCTCTAAACATCAAAGTCTAATAAAGATAAGGAAAAGAACATAATAAAGATAGAGGGGGACTCCGAGGTCTGCGGACGCTAGCAGATATATCTTGAAGTCTCCGCGTACGGCTAGCTCACTGATATCTGGTTTGATAGGAAGTACTTGGATCTGCACAAAAAGATGTGCAGAAGCGTAGTATGAGTACACCACAGCGGTACCCAGTAAGTGCCAAGCCTAATCTCGGTAGAGCAGTGACGAGGTCAGGTCAGGCCCTACCGGAAATAATAAAAGACAGGGTGAAAAGTTTAACAATATAATAATAATAATAATAATAATAATAATAATAATAATAATAATGACTATGGGAATGAATTAAGTAAGGATTTGTCACAATTTAACTACACAGAATAAGGGCAAATAATACCTCACGGAAGGAAAACAGGAATTTTCATTTTTAAGGAAAACACAAAATAACCAAAAGCAAGTGTAGCCATATAGAAATGTCAACAAGGGCACTCGAGGGTACCGCCTCGTAGTCCCAATTCATAAATAAATTCACAATAATTATTTTTCTTATATCACCGCGGGAGCCTTCACATTTAATTTTAGAGAAATCATTTTTCCCGAAACAGCATCTCGCGTTTTAGTCATCCTTATCACACCACATGGCTTCTAGTAGTTCCCCTACTAGCCACGCGTATCAAGCCACCCTTATCTCACTGCATGCGTTTCAACGCCCAGACCTTATACCACTGTATGCTTATCAAACTCACAATATATCACAATTTGCATCTCAAGTGTCCAAATATTTCAACTTGTCAAAATAAATCAACAACAACATTATTTTCCACAATAAGGAGCTCACGACTCAATCACAATGAATACAAAATCTCACAAAATATTCGGGAGTGAATAACTCAACAAAAAACAAAAATATTTCACAAATTTAACACTTTGTCTTAATACCAAATTTTGGATATCAAATACTTCATATAAATAATAATTCAATTAAGAAAATCATCTTTCAAATAATGAGCGCAGAATAAAAGAAACAAAGCTTCAACTAAACAGGTAAAGCAATTAGCAGGAAAAGATAAGACAAATTTAAAATATATAAGTAGACCAATGATGATGAGTATAACAGGATAAAAAATAATAATTTAATTAATATGAGACAGAGATCTACACAATTTAAAATAAAAAAATTTCACGTTTAGCCCGTGTACACACTCATCACCTCGCGTACACGGTTTTCAACACATCACAATTTTCATAACAATACCAATCCTAAGGAGAATTTTCCCCACACAAGGTTAGACAAGTCACTTACCTCAAATCGTGTAATTCTTTACTCCGTTATGCCTTTGCCTCGCGAATTGACCTCCGAAAGTCTCGTATCTTTACATTCAGCAAATAAGCCTCTTCAATAGATCCAAACATGAAGCTCCAACATCATCAAAAATACATGAAACCCCGAAGCTACAACCCGAATAAAGAACCCGAACAAGACCCACGACAGGAGACCGCACTGGAACCTTGAAACTCGGCAATAAAGAAAGCAAAAAAATGAGCGATTTGTGATGTTGATCGGAGACTATTTTGCTGAAGCTTTTGGGATGATTTATGGTGGTTTTTTTTTTTGGAGAAGCTAAGGTGGTAACAGATCTGGTTTTATGGAGGTGGAACAGCAATGGTTTTGGCCGCACTTCTTAGCTGAAGCTCGGCCTGTTTCGAGGTGCGACGCTGCTGTATTTTCGGAGTGGTTTCAGCTGCGTTTTGGCTGATTTTCGAGGCTATTTCGATGGAGGTTTTGGCTGGGATTTTGGGGTAGTTTGAGAGTGTATTTGGGCTGAGTTACAGCTGGGTTTCGAGCTGTGTTTCCATGAAGCTTTCAACTGGTTTTTATTGGGTTTAAAGCTGTTTTTGTGTGATTTTCATGGCTGAAAGCTGCTGGTTTTAATGGAGAAAAGTGGCGATGTCTTGAGAGGCTTTAATGGTGCTTTATTGCTGATTTTGGGTGAAGAACGTGGAGTTTTTCAAGGCAATAAAAATGGTGGAAGTTGCTGCATTTTTGGGGAAGAAAAGGCTGTTGCGCAGCCTCCTTTTTGTTGTTGCTGCATTTATTTTATTTATTTATTTGCTTCTTTTTTTAGAAAAAAAAAACAAATCTTCCCGGTCAAACTTCCAACTTAAATTTTTATTTTAGCCATATCAAGCCTAATTTAACTACGGACTTCCAAATAATTTTCCAGACACGCTCCTAAGTCCAAAATCACCATACGGAGCTATTGGAATCATCAAAACTCTATTCCGAGGTCGTTTACACATAAGTCAACATCCGGTCAACCTTTTCAACTTAAGCCTTTAACTTAGGGACTTTGTGTCCTATTTCACTCCGACTCCAAAAACCAAACACCCCCAGCAAGTTACAATGATACGATATTAGCATAGAGGAAACATGATTTAGGGGATTGGGGTTAAAGTACTCGTGACGACCGGCCGGGTCGTTACAATGTGTGTCACTGTTCAATTTTTAGACAATTAGAAATGCTTTTAGTACAATTTATTAATTTGACCTCTTATGGTTTGCTCCTTTTGTTCGTCTGTTACTCATCTGTCTCTAAGGTCTCACTCTAGGTTAAAGTTTACAGGTAAGGAGTTTGATGCATATGCAAAAGTTGTTGTTAATGCTGCTGGGCCCTTTTGTGATGCTGTACGGAAGTTGGCTGATAAAGATGCAAAACCCATGATCTGTCCCAGTAGTGGTGTTCATGTTGTACTTCCTGATTACTATTCTCCAGAAGGAATGGGCTTAATTGTCCCTAAAACTAAGGATGGTCGAGTGGTCTTTATGCTTCCATGGATGGGTAGAACAGTAGCTGGTACTACTGATTCAAACACCAGCATAACGATGCTGCCAGAACCTCATGAGAATGAGATCGAATTCATTTTGGATGCCATCTCTGATTATCTTAATGTTAAGGTGTGTTGATATCGGTGATATGATAGCAATCCTCATCTCTATTCCCTTCTCTTAATATCATAATGTGTCTCTAATATAAATCCCTGTAAGCCAATTATTTATATAGTTGCTATTCTTCATTGGGCATCTGGAATATAAGTTTATAATTTGACCCCTTCTGGCCTCTTCATCTCCGTTTTGGCTTGATATCAAATTTCAAATGTTAGTTTTCTTGATCAATAGCATATTTCCTCTATCACTTTCACTGAGCTAACTATTATCTCATCATTTCTTTTCGTGCATTTTAATTGAACAAAATCAATGTAAAGAAGCTGAAGTTTCTGAACTTTTTGGATGAAAATGAAATATCTTAAGCTATTCCAGTAAATGCCTAGGAGATATTCAATATACTGTTTTCGTCAATTTGGTAGCTTATCTGCTGGTGATATCTTGGATTACTGACTAAACAATTGGTTAACCCAGAGTCTGATGTATATTGTATTGAATCCATGAATAGATCATGGACCATTTATTATATATTCCAATAGGGACCTAGTCTTGCTATCCAACATGTTTGAAGTAGATTATGGTAATAGTGTGTGGTAAGATCTTCTTGTTATATAAATGATATTGCATAAAGAATTATTTGCCAAATTTATATTTGATAAACAAATACAGGTCCTCTTTCTTATCTGGGGTAAATTGCTAACTCCACAAATGATGTGGTCAAGCTGCACGTATGCATATCCATCAAAGCCATGTTAACTTTTTTATTTTTGATAAGGTAAATAATTTTATTAACAATTGGGTCATATACAATACTTATACCAAAAGAAGAGAACCTACACCATAATATGGTTCTCAACAAAGGAGGTCCAATCCTCTATACAAGTAGGGACCTCATGAGTACACCAAAAAGAAACTAGAAACACAGACTCCTTTGTAATTTGCAAAATCTTGTTCTACTGTTAACTTACAAACAGTGGATGATGGTTTCTTGATTATATTGTTTGATAATAAAACTTCTTTCTGAAACTGAGCTTTAAGTCCCTCGGAGTGGTGTGTAGGACTTGTGAATAATATTTTAATGTGTTAAAAAATTCTATTGACTACATGGGAAAACTTAGTGACTAAGCTCAACTCCAGTGAATATAGTAGCCAGCAAAATGTGTGAGGACCAGAAATCCCAGAGGAAAATATCTGACCCTAGGAAATATTGAGAGAGAGAGAGAGAGGGG
>MCJB01051230.1:352071-369292 GCA_002018475.1 Nicotiana obtusifolia | reverse complement strand
GGGGGGGAGGGGAGCAGAAAAAGGACAAAGCAAAAAAGATAGATGACAAAAGGACTTTGTGAATGACATGAATTTAAAAGCCATATCATGAGTTTCTTAGCAGTTAACGTGGTCCATCTTTTTGTTCGTGAGACATAGGAACTTCACTAGTGGGCTTGTTAGCAGTTATATATGTGGTGACATTCTTGATGGGAGGGAAACATTTCCTTTGCACAGACTTGCTCAATACTTGAATCAAAATTTCTCAGTAGCTTATGGATTTTCCTAGGTTTGAGCTTCTTGTTTCAGAGAGCAGCATTGAAGTTGTCAATACAATGAGCATGTTTGACATCCTGTATTTGCATGTTAATTTTCCTTGTTTTCTTGAGGGCAGCCAAAATGCTAGTTTATACGGTTTTTCTTGTTCTATGTGTCACCTATAGCGTTCTTTCTTGTTTATGGAGAATGATGTTAGATTTCAAATTTAGGTACGCCGTACTGATGTGCTATCTGCTTGGAGTGGTATCCGCCCTCTAGCAATTGATCCCAAGGCAAAGAGTACAGAGAGCATCTCCAGAGATCATGTTGTCGTTGAAGAGCATCCTGGTTTGGTGACAATTACTGGTGGAAAATGGACTACATATAGAAGGTAACATACATCTCAACTAATGGTTGTAGTATTAGCTGTCTTGAGAGATACGGATCCATTTCAATATCGGAAAGAGGCCTGTTTGGATTAGAAAGAAGCCCAAGTTGTTTTTGTAATGGTGCAGTTCTGTTCAATTGGAAAGCAGCTTAGGCTACTTTTTATACACGAAGCAGAGAGGGTGTTTTTTGTTCCGAGAACAGTGGTTCAGCTTCCTCTTTTTATGGGTGCCCCCTTTTCAGCCAAATTCGATTTGGACCATAATCGTGTTTTCCTTTTAACCTGGAAATTTGTGTTTATTCTTCAATAAAAATATACTATTAGGAGATACGTTTTGTAACATCTGAAGTTGTTTAAGTTGGTTTACTAAATTTATAGAATTTAATAGTTTCTTACACCATCTTGGGGAAATCAATTTGATTTTATATAGTAAAGAACTCACCCCTGTGAAAGCTTCAGAAAATGTTTTGTGGCTATAGTGATACTATCTAAAGGCCAAACCCAAAACCATTTTCCTAATGAATCTGACCACTCAACTGTTTTCTGAAAAAAAGGAAATAGAATCCATTTCTTGCAGAGCCCCAACAAAAAATTCTAATCCAAACGCAAGTTAGAACGGAACACCTCCTAATTTTTCTCTTCAAGGCAGTCTGACTAGGTTAGCTCACTGTTTGAGTCTTTCATGCTCCTTTATCTTTGGAGCTTTCCTTTAAACGGCTTAAATCATAGATCAATATGCAAGTTTACAAGGTTGTCGGTCCAAGATCTGCTTATCTTGTGAATGTCCATTACTTTCTTTTTCTCCGTTGTTAAGATTTTGAAGGTTTAACCCATTTCAGCATGGCAGAAGATGCGGTTGATGCGGCTATAAAATCTGGAAAATTGAACCCAGCCAATAAATGCTTGACATACAACCTACAACTTATAGGTGCAGATGGATGGGAACCTGCATCTTTTACGATACTTGCTCAACAGTATGTCCGCATGAAAAGGTCGCATGCAGGAAAGGTTGTTCCAGGAGTGATGGACACCGCTGCCGCTAAACATCTATCTCATGCCTATGGTTCTTTGTCTGAACGAGTGGCTGCTATTGCTCAGGTTCTCATTCTTCTTAGTTCCAACTGTTCCTTTTATCTGCTGGCTCTTTGGGTATATATCTTTATACTGACCTTAATCATTTTATGTTAAGTGCTTCTTAAGGTAGCTCATCGCAATACAAACTACTCTATAATACCTGAAGAGGACAAAACTAAACATAAAAGGTGTTAGGCAATAACATGCTTGCTGATTTAGACACTATTTCATTCTTTGGAGAGGAGTATATCAACTTCGAATTAAAATTCATTCTCAACAACACTTGCATATGGAGTAAATTTTGATTTTTGATACAAGCTTCCTATGTTATGAAAGAGTCATGGCAATATCACTTTGGAATAAGAACTTTTGCTGTTTGAGAATCTTGTACTGTCAGTAGGTACCAGAACTTGTTGAATAGGATGCACGATAAATGCAAGGTCGATTAGACATTCTGGCTTTATAGCCCTTGTCAATCATGTGTCGAGCAGAATTTTGAAAATACTTTAGGAAAACGTACACGATTTCACAGCCCCTCGATATGATTTCAAGATCTTTACAAGGCATTTGTCATGGAAGATGTTTTATAATCATGCAAAAGGGTTTTCCAAAATACTTTTTTATTTAAGTTTTTCCAAGAAGTTATTGAAAAAAAAAAGTTTGAGCGTCTTTCAAAGAAAAAGGTTCTTTTCTACTCGCACAACGCTCAGAAAATGTTCATAAAAGTACGACTTTCCAAGCACATTTTCTTTTTGCACAATTTTTTCCCAAAAGATTTTCTCAAAGTACCTTATACTAAAGTTGTTCAATCGGCTCCTTAATGTTTCACTTCAAAGTCATTTAGTGAGGAGGGTATTTTCTGGCATTTTCATGTCTACTGAGGTTCCGTCTTAATTGATTGATCTGAATGATAGAACGAAAATTTGGGAAAACGACTGGCACATGGATACCCTTTCTTGGAAGCTGAGGTTGCCTACTGTGCTCGGGAAGAGTACTGTGAATCCGCTGTAGATTTTGTAGCTAGAAGATGTCGTCTTGCCTTCCTCGACACTGATGCTGCACAGCGAGCACTGCCACGAATAATAGAGATACTGGCTGCAGAGCACAAATGGGACAGGTCTAGGCAGAAACAAGAGTTGCAGAAGGGAAAACAATTTTTAGAAACTTTCAAGTCATCAAGAAATGCACAATTCCATGACGGGAAGCACTAGTAAGTTAATTCTATCATATACGAAACAAGTTCTTTTAGAGTGGTATTTCCTCTTTCTGACATTCACCTAATTATTGTTCTAGGTTTATAAAGCTGTATATCGATCTTCAAGCGGCAGATTTCGCTTTTACATTCGTCCGTGTTAACTAGCAAATCTTGTTACGAGGAGTGACAAAAATATTATACATCCCTTTTTTCGTGTACGCGTTATATATGCCTTAAAGCTGCAGAATGACCCATTTTATCAAAGCTTATAAATTTCTTAGAAGCAAATCATTTTTGCTTGGTCAGTTGCCTATAGCAACCATCAATGAAATAATTTTTCTCGATCTTATAGTTATTGGATTGTGTTTAGGACGGGAATTCATGATTCATGGCCCCTCCGATGTAATAATTTCTAATTTGATTTAGCATAGATTAATGCACTTCAATATTGTTGATTCATTTGTTTAGTATTAATTTGGTTCAATTATTCTCTCCATATTTTTCCTCTTCTTTTTTCTTCTTTTTTAATAATTCCTTCTTATTAATAATTCCTCTTCCTCTTCTTTAGTATTAATTTGGTTCAATTATTCTCTCCATCCTTTTCCTCTTCTTTTTTCTTTTTGGGATGGTGTAATGTTCATGAATGTGGGAAAGTGAAATGGAACAAATTCCACTTATAGCTTACAATCGTACCAAGCTTTATAAAAATGATTCAGCTTGAATACATGGTACAGAAAAAGCTTGTTTTTTAGGACTTTAAACTTTCTTGTATTATAAGGTTGAGACCCTTTTTCTGCTTTATTCAAGAACAGATAACTTTGGTTCTTGAGTTGGATATTTCTACCTTTTTCAAGTAACTATCAGATAGTTTTGAGAAGATTAGCTATTTGGCTGCTTACATTAATCAAGGAATATTGAAGAGAAATGGAAGAAACAAAATCTGTATTGCTGCTTTAGGCTCTGGACGTTGGATGACCATATTAAGGATAGTAAAGTTGTTGATAAGTAAAAAGAATAATGCAAAGGAGATCACAAAAAAATGAGTTCCCTTTTTCCTTTGAAAAGGAATTCATAATAATAATAATACTAGCTTTAGTGTACGTGAGTTGCATGTGTGTTTCGCGTCAATCAGTGTAAAATATATACAAGAAAAATAAATTATTGCATACATTGAAAAAATGTCTTCTTAACATACAAAGATGATGAATTTAGTTGAATTAGTTATATAATAGTCATAATTATAATATCTTGTTAAATAAGATATAAATATGTTATGCTGGCATATCTCGCCTAACATCTCTTTGAAATACAAGTAATATAAATTTGACTATTAATTTGACCAACGACAATATTATTTTGCATAAATAAAAATTAAAGAAAAAGTATAAGTTTTTAAGAATAATTAATATTGATAGGTTCGTTAAATTTACATATCTAAAATCTAATTCAAAAGTACTATAGTCACATTATTTAAAAATTTGAATATTTAAAAGGCATATAAAAAATCACGACCAAAGAAAAACTCATTTGACTATTAAAATTCGAATAATACCATATAAATGGGAGCGGAAGGAGTATGTATTATGTTTTAAAGAAATAGTACATGATTGAAGGATAAGAAGATCTATCAACGCTAAAGGATATGTTCATCCATAAATAATTATATGAGTTATAATTCTTAGTTTTAGTGACAAATTAGTGTTAAATATAATTTTATAAAAAAGCAAGGATGATTCATTTCTTACATCAAATTAACATGAACCTTGACACTTTTTAAGAAGAAATTAGGTTGTATTCAAAGTAAAAAACATAACATATTAAAAATTTAAAACGTAAATACAAAAGGGTTAAGAAAAGACTCATAAATTTTTGTTTGATAAGGAGCAATGTTCTCAAAAATTCCCATAACAAAAGTAGTTAATTAGAATTTCCTTTTTAATAAATTATTTACTCTTTATTTACAATTCGAGTACTTGTTGAAAAAATATTTTTTCCTTTTATTTAGCTTAAATTTTAGGAAATGAACAAAATCTAATTATGTTTTGAAGGGGTCTTTACACAAATAACGGTCATATCCATTGTTTACTTTTTCTAGCTATACACATAGATTATACATTGAATATACATAATTATACATATATAATTCATAAATTATGCATATATTATACCTTCATCGGCTATTTTTAGATTAAGTGGTTGGGTGAGCGGCTATTTGGGTTAATTCTTCTTCATTGAAAACATATTTTTATCATTTATTTATGTATGAATTTTAGGAATGCATGTTTTTATTTTTCTTTTATTTGCGTGAGGAATTTAGAAGTGTTCTATTTTTCTTTTAACTTGTTTGGATTCTTTTTTTGGCTTGTCGTAGGTATATTTCATAGTATTAAACAAAGTTGTAATTACACTCAGTATATGTCTTTTTATTTAAATTAAAAATTGCTAAATACTTTGAGGATAATTCCGTCCATTCTTGAAAAAATAATTTTTTATTTACGTTTAAAATATTCATATTTTTCGTAAAAAAAATCTTTTGATACTTTGACATAAAAGAATTAAGATTAATGAACATATTTCAAAGGATCAAATTAACAATAGAATTTTGTTTTGCTATCTTTTGGTTACCAGAGAGGAAGAGAAAGTTTTAAAGGCTCTTTTTTTTTTCTTTTATTGCTTGACAAGCAGCAAAACTAAAGTTTCTCACAACAAAAATAGATAGATTTTCCTTCTTACACAAATTTGAGAATTAAAGTTGGAATACAAATGCCTAACTATTAGTTCCAAGATACGATTTTCTTTGTTAAAAAGATGTTGGAAAAGTCAAAGTTGGATAATTTTAGTAAACTTCAAAAGTTCTAAATATATTAGGACATCTTAAATTAAATAATTCAAATAAGGAAATATCTAATAACCTAATTTTTAGTTGATTTCAAGTCAAATGACTATTTTAATTAATGTGAACTCTATTTTAAAAGGGTGAAAAAGATGAACGACATTTCTCTAAGGGTCTTCGTACTTTTTAACATAATATAGATATTTAAACTCCAAGTTTATGTTATTAGTATAATACTATGCATTTTTAAATATATGTTTTTCTTTAAATGAAAATAATTAATCATATTAATCCAGAACTCCAACCAAGGATAGTAATGATATTTTGAAAATATCGACTAGATCTTTTCTATTTTTGGGGTTGACTTATGGGTCAAAGGGGTTCCCTTTTCGTTACTTCTAGAACTAGAAGGAACACTAAAGTTTAAGCTTTTGAGATGTCAACAGAAGAAGATGAAGAAATCAGTACCTCCTTATCATATCTACAAAGGTATCTTTCTTTTTTTTTCTGTTGTACGTGTTGTTTTCTTTTAAGGTCGTATAAATAGTTCGACTATTCGAGTAGATACATGGTACCTCTACCTCTGTCCACCAAGATCTTTATTTTGTATGTGCTTTAACCTCTATATGAGAATGGACCTAACCACAACATTCAGGGTGTGACCCACATAATTTGGTTTGGCTTTTTTTTTTTCTTGATATTATTGTATCTACATATTTTTGATTATGAGATACTAGATCTTATGATGTTCAGAGTCGAAGGTTATGTAAAACTTGCTTCTTTAGACCTTCTTACCCTAGTAGGTTGTAGGAATTTAGAGAGTGAATTTAGAAAAAAATTCCTTGTGTTTTCATCGCTGTAGTGTAATGTATTTATACTAGTATTTTGCTAAAAACAAAAAAGAAAAAACTGCTATATTTGTACACTAATCTATTGGCTATACACTATAATTCAAAATTCAGTTATTGTACTTATTTAGCATACAGCTATTGTGCCTATACACCTAACGTACAGGTTGTGATATATTCGTTGTTTGAGTAATGAATCAGCCTGATCTAACGACTGTGATGAAGCAGCAATATCTGATCTAAAAGCACACATTCCTCCACTTGGCTTGTTTGCATTTCTGCAAGCTCTATTCAAAACAATCGGACGGCTATGATTGAGTCTTTTAGTGTTTGATCGTGTGGGTTGGGCAGCTCCACGTGTCCCATTAAATTGAGTCTTATACTTGTGTGCATTCCTGAACCTTCTTCTTGCTTTCAGCAAAACTTTCTCTTCCAAACTCTTCCATTGTTCTGCTTTTCTTTTGTGAATCCTTGAGATGAGAACGATGAGAATTGGAATTGAAGGTTTCAATTTCAACATAGGTTACAAAGACAATCTTAGAAATTAGAAGAGTAAGATTTTCAAGCTACAGATAACCTCATATAACATTATGTACATCAGCTGCAATTAGAAAAATTTCTAATTATATTGAGGTTTCTCAACTAAGTTATGATGGTCGATTTAGGTGTGGCAAACGAGTCGGTTTGGACGTGGGCGAGTCGAAAATGGGTAATGCGAAAAAATTTATAAAATATTCGATTTGATTCATATTTGATACAAATAGAAAATGGATTAACCGGCGTATAATATGGATATTCATATTATTCAACTTCTTGAATACAATCACTTCTGACAGAATTACTAGTCTCTCAAATTCGAGAAGCCTCCAATTTGAGTCTTTATAAATGTAAAAGTTAAACTCATTCGTTATCCATTTTTTAAGTGAATAATATGTATTATATCCATATTTAATCTATTTTTTAGAAGTTCATTATATATCCTATTTTTAGTAAATAATATGAATGAATAATTTTTTATCTATTTTGCCACCACTAATCAATCACGAGAGATTATACGAGACAATGGTGAGGCATGGATATTCAATTTTTTAAGCTTATTGTAATTAGTTCGTGCTAATTGGTAACAGGCATGTATTGTTCCTCATATTCCATTGCTAACGATATTGAATTTAACTGGTTATAATAATACTAGAATTTTTTTTATTAGTATTTTCGCTTAATTTATGCAACATAATTATTATTTGAAGAACTAAATTATTTTTTCTTTTATTATGATTTTCGTAATTTTTGTTTCAACTAAATATAATGATTTAGCCTATGAGATTTTGATTTTTTCATATATTTTTTGAACTAGCAGAATTTCTTTAAAAGATAAGAAACAAAACTCAACGTAAATATTACTAGATGGTTAGACAGACTGTTGTAATCTGTATAATTTTAAGATGCAACAAAACAAAAAGAGAAAAAAGAAATTTGCTACAGTTTAAAAAGAGTTTATTTTTTTGAAGAAAAAAAACTAGAACCGGCCCAGCTCTCATTCTGAACCGGGCACACCGTCAGCAATATAAAAACCCCTAGAATTCAAATCAAAACAAAAATAGGAGAATAAGTGAAACCCTAGCATTCAATTCGAAGCTCCAAAGATGACAAAAAAGCCATATCTTTTCATTGAAAGCAGGCAGTAGAGAAGCTCCAATTGATCAGGTGAGTTCAGCGTGTATCTAATTGACTTTATTTGTTGGATTTATTATTGGTTGAACTTAAATTTCATTTGTGTTTATTTCTCGGTCTAAAAAGTATATCGGGATTATAATCCTTTTAAGTTATTGGGTTCTAAATTAATAATTTATACATATTCATTGGATTTCTTAATACAAATACAAGATTTGAACAAAAGCTACTGGTTCGGCCTAACCCGCAACCAATACTGTGGTTCCGCCCCCTAGTTGAAATTATCTAATACATATCACTTTTTATCGTATCTAGGCCCGGGAATTCACTTCCAGTAGGAAATAATTATGTACATCCTCAGCAGGTTACCCGTGCGGTCTCTTCTTCGGTTCAATTGTGCTTCCAAATCTTGGAAAACATTAATCTCCGAGCCTTACTTCACGAGGAAGCATCTCAATCATGCCAAGAATGACCAAAATTCCCAAAGAATGTTCATCTGCGAATTGGGCACTGAGGATAGTATATTTTCCGTGTAATATTGTCCTTTATCGTCGGATCAACTGGTTAAAGATGTACGAAAACTTTATTTCCCTTCAGTTTGTGAACCGCTGTATCGCTTAAGCTATTGTGGTTGTGATGGCTTGGCTATCGTCGACGTATCCGATAATATTGTTGATGAATGCTCCATCTTTTACTATGGAATCCCTCCACAGGACAACCAGTAGTACTTCCTTATCCAAAACCCGGCGGGATTTTTTGTTTGGGAATGGGTTATGACTCAAGAAGTGGTGACTATAAGATCCTTAAGATTATGGAGGGAGAAGATTTTGGTTGTGAAATACCTAGTGAAATTCTCGAGCTGAAAAGTGGTTCGTGGAAAAATGTTGATAAACATCCTCATGGCATTCGCAGTATGTTGTATGCTATGCATTCTTTGGCTTTTGTACATGGGGCATTTCATTGGATAGGCATTTCAAGAAATTATTATGTGGTTTCATTTAATATTTCAAATGAAGTGTATGGAGAGATGCCATTGCCGGAGCAAATATGTTTGGTGAGCAACATCGGTATTGGCATTTCAGTATCTGAAGGAATGCTCTGTGTTTATTCTACTTCTAATTTTGTGGGAGGGGATACTTTTAAGTTGTGGATAATGAACGATTATGGTGTCAAAAAATCCTTGAGTGCATTGTTTACCGTAGTAGATCTGGAGATTTTTTCACCCCTACCGAAATATAGGTTTCCCAATGGTGAAGTGTTATTCTGGTGCTTAGATCTTCAATGTGGTGGGACTGCATTTAGGACATTCAGAGGACCATTTGGATTGTGGCCTCAAGCTGATACCTTTCAGAATGGATTCGCTTTTACAGAAAGCTTGATCTCTCCAAACTACTTACTTAGCATTTGCTTATGTATGATGGAGGCACTTTTTTTTTTTCTATTATCATGTTACAACCTCTTATTCTTATTAGTTTATCTATTGCTCGTCAGTTTTTTGGTTTCAAAATGTTGTTACCAAAGCTGTCAGCTTCCTTATTTCATGTTTTCAGAGAAACAACAGGAGACATTTCTTTGTTTAGAAAGAAGTGGTCCCCCTCTCTTTCACTTATTATTGCTAGTCTAGTCTACGAGTAATGCTCTGTTTATTCTTCAGCTTTTAGTTCAGTGGAACGATTCCTAGATGAATTGATAGTACTCTGAAGTCTGAATCAATTGATTCAAAATCTGATGATTAGAGCTTTTTACAGTTTGCAATATCATAAAGGACTGGACTTTAGCGTTGTGAGTTGGGCTTAAATGCAATGATATCTTTAAGCGTTTGTGGCTGGATATGTTGAACTCTTCGATAGATGAGACACAGTAGAGAGAAAATTACATGTCGTAAGAAGATTATAGATTAGGTTTCTTGTGGATGAGAAAATGGGGCCAAACTGCAGGTGGTAAAATAGTTAAAGTTTACTTGAAACTGGGATGTCCCAGTTGTTTGAATTTTGGGTTTATCCATAAATAGCAAACTCGTTTTTGTTTAATAATTATGGTGTCCGGCCCAGCTTGCGCGCAACTTGACTAATTTCATAGGATACTCACGACCTCCAGCCAGCATTGGTGCCAGATAATAGAGAACTTTGTTACGTTGTAAGGTTAGGTAGCATTATGGTCTGGTGCCAGGGGCATATATACCAAGTCTCAAGTGGTGTGCCGTGCTATTGCTTCGTCGAATTCTTTACTAGTTATGATATTGAGTATAAATATTAAATATAACACCGCTTGTCGTTAAAGTGATTTAGTTATTTGTTCACATCTTGATATCGCTTAAGAAAGTTCCTGCTTATGCCCCTGCTTTGTGCATAACATGTTTATGAGATTTGGTGCACTTGATTATTTCTCAATGAAAATTTTATGAATGTGGGGAAGTGAAAAGTGCATTGCTTCTCATATCATCGGGGATCGAACTTATTCTTCCAATGTTCCCTAGCATAATAATTGAAATTTGCACAAAGATTAGTTCAAATGCACTGTGTTGATTAAGTTACTTTTTTTCTACAATCGTTGTTTTCTTAAGATATTTGCCATATGACATTTTCTTAATTGCATATAATATTTTCTTAAGATATTTGCCCATATTTCTTAAAATAATTCCAATATTTCCTGCATATGATATTTTCTTAATTGCTCAAGGAAACTGTATGTAGAATATTATTCTGTTTGGTCATCTGAAAATTATGGTGAATGGTCTTTGATGTTTCTGGTTTTGATAGTCGCATTTGTTTTATAAAGTAACATGTGCTCCTATAACTTATAGGAGTAAAATTTATTGTTTCTACTTAATACTACGGGTTCTTTTCTCCTTTCTTTTTTTCCTATCACAAAGTAAAAAGTAAAAACAAACGAATTTGTAGCTGCTTATCCATGTTTGCTATATTGAAAAATGACAAATACATCCACATCCACAGGCCCTTAAAATTGTTCATACTTTTCACTTAAATACTCTATTTTAAGTCCGTTCAATTTGAACACTTTAAAATGCTGACATGGCAATCTAAATGTTTCTCACATTTTTCAAGCACGTGAACTCATCCAATAAAGCAAACTCCACATACGTCTTGCCTGAAACTTAATAGCTTCTGCCGGAAAATTTTCTATTGAACTATTCTTTTAATTTTTTAATTTGTTCACACAATTCACCTTCAGATCTGGGCACACCACCATTCTGGCAACCACCATAAACTACTCATTTTTTTCTCGTTTTTAAGATTTGATTGGCTGCTGCAATTGTGGCCGGAAAAGTAGCATTCTATCAGAATTTTTTTTTCTTCTTCCTCGAATTTTCAGATCTGAAAGCTTTTGATTTCCTTCTTTTATATTCATTTTGTTTCAATCTAATGATATGAGTTGATCCAATTAAATTTTCAGATTAGCTATTTTAGTTGCTAATTCGTATTTCAGTTGAAGCCAATTTGTATTTTAGTTGAAGATTTAATCAATGTAATAGCTGGTTAGTTAAGGTCACGTGCAGCATGTGACTTCTGGTGCAGTTGTGAAGGAGTTAGTTATAACTAACTTCCGAATTCCTTTTCTCTTCCCTACTACTCGCGTATACATAAGCAATGGATTTAGTTGTACATTTCATTCGAACATTTTAACCGATAAGAATCTCTTTTATCTCTCTCGGTTCTTCTTCCATTCTTCTTCTTCTTCTCCATTAAGCTCAAACTGTTCCGAAGTAATTTTGCACACTTGCTTCTTAGGTTTTGCTTATTCTCTTTCTAATTCTGTATAGTGTGTATCATTGGTATCAGAGTAGTGTTCCTCCAACCTGCTACCATGGGTGATCACTATACTCGTATGCAAGAGTTACAAAGAGAGGTTGATTCTTTGAAGGGATCGATGGAAGGTGTGGTTGGTTCTATCGCAGATCTACAGCAAACAGTAGATACAAAAGTTGCACAGGCGATTGAGGAAATCAAGAGATTAATGAGGAGGAATTTGAACCCTCCAATGGTTTAAAACCTTCCTATTAATTGAGAAGACCATGTGGATAATAATGATGTTCCTGTGGAGAATGGGTATAGGGTTAATAACCTAGCTGGCCACTGTCAAATAATTGCTCGAAACTACCAAGTGAATTTCCCAAAATTTGATGGCTATGGGTTGAAGGATTGGTCCTACAGTTGTGAGCAGTTCTTTGATGTTGATGAAACACCTGAGGATGCTAAGGTGAAATTGGCTTCCTGCAAACTAGAAGGGAAGGCCTTACAATGGCATCAGTCCTAGATGTAGCACAAGGTCACAAGGGAATGGCCAAGATGGGGTGAATATGTCAGAAATTTGTATGCGAGATTTGAGTCAGAACTGTTCGATAACCCAATGGGTGACTTCAAGGAACGTCATCAGGTAACTACTGTCCAAGATTATGTAGATGCTTTTGATGATTACTGACAATAGTAGAACTATCTGAAGATTATGTTGTGAGTTATTTTGTAAGAGGACTTAAACTAGAGATTGGGTTAGCTGTCAAAATGCTAGGCCCTAGATCTTTAGCTAAGGCTGTAAGCTTAACTATAATTCAAGAACAAACTCTAATGGTTCAGAAACGAATTTTTTCTAACTCTTCCCCTCAGAATCCCAGAACTAATAACAAGTTTGGTCCTCATGTTCCTACCTTTTCTTATGGATCCTCCCAGCTTGCTAAACAACCCCAAAACTTTACTAGATCCCAACACCACTCATAGCAATCCCCTGTCCAAACCAAATAGCAACCCAATATTAACCAAACTTTAAATATGCTAAACTACTTACACCTGCTGAAATGGATGAAAGGAGAAGTAAGGGATTATGTTTCAACTATGATGAGAAATACACCTATGTTCATGTTTGTAAGAATAGAAGGCAGTTGTTTTCTATGAAAATAGAGGAAAGATGTGAAGAAATAAGAGAGTTAGAGGATGAGGATGTAATACTAGAACCTGATGAGTTCTTAACAATGGTTGGCCACGGATTTGAGACTGATGTAAGTCTCAATTCTTCCTCATGTCTCAGTTCATGCTATGAATGGCTTGGATGACTTTAGATGCATGAGAGTCATAGTATCTGTCAAAGGCAAGGCCATTCATATGTTGATTGATACTGACAGCACCCATAACTTTTTGAATCTCAATACTGCTAAAAAATTCGGGTGTGTCTTGACTGCCATATCACCCTTTGATGTATCTGTAGCTGATGGAAAAAAGATGCAAAGCCATTATGTGTGTAAGAAGTTGAACTGGAAAATGCAAGGGGTTACATTTAATTCTGATATGCTATCCTGCCTATTGGAGAGTGCAACATGGTTCTAGGGATACAATGGTTGATCACTTTGAGTGATATTATGTGGAATTTCAAGAGACTCAAAATGGAGTTTAGTGTCTTAGGACATAAGGTATCATTAAGGGGAATGCAACCAGTTGCTATTAAAATAATTCAGCAACATAGCATGGAGAAATTACTAGCTAAACCAGCTGAACTTTGCGTGATATCCGTAGGAATTTTTAAGGGTGAATAGCAAGAAGAAGTTGGTTCCAGTTTACTTTTAATGAATGGATACACTGGTCAGCCAGAGGATATGCAAGAGTTGCAAACTATTCTGCAACAATATGAAGATTTATTTGAAGTACCTAAGGAGTTACCTTCACTCAGGGACCATGACCACAGAATTATACTAAAGGATAGCACTTCACCTGTCAATATAAGACCCTACAGATACCCTGCAGTACAAAAGGATGAGATTCAGAAGATGATAGATGAGATGCTGGAATCAAGGGTAATAAGACCAAGTACCAGCCCTTACTCTTCACCCATTGTAATGGTGAAAAAGAATGATGGCTCTCGGAGGATGTGGGTGGACTATAGAGAACTGAACAATCCCACTATGAAGGATAAGTTTCTTATCCCTGTGATTAAAGAGCTGCTAAATGAGCAACATAGTGCTAGGTATTTTTCCAAGCTAGACCTCGGGTCTGGCTACCATCAAATTAGAATGTTTGAGCATGATATTCCCAAGACAACATTCAAAACACATCATGGTCATTATGTGTTCACTGTTATTCCATTTGGCTTAACTAATGCTCCTTCAACTTTTCAAAGTTTGATGAATAAGATCTTCCATTCTCACTTGAGGAAGTTCATCTTAGTCTTCTTTGATGATATTCTCATCTACAGCCCCAACTGGCAAGATGATATGATTCACCTGAAAGAGGCTTTCAACATCTTGAAAACCAATGTCTTGTTTGTAAAGAAGATTAAGTGTACCTTTGGGGTCAGACAGATTGATTATTTAGGCCATGTCATCTCTGAAGAAGGTGTCTTCATGGACCGACAAAGTGGGAATTTGTAGTCAGTTGGCCTCAACCAACCACTCTCAAAATTTTCAGGGGATTCCTGTGACTAGCTGGATACTATTGAAGCTTTAACCAAGGTTTTGGCATCATTGCAAGACCACTCAATGATCTGCTGATAAGGATGGCAAACGGTGTGGTGCGGTGCGGTGCGGTTGCTGGGTAAACCCGCATAAACCCGCAAGGATTTCAACCCGCCCCACACCGCCCCGTATAGCATTTTCACCCGCATTCACCCGCCCCACACCAACACCCGCATCCACCTGCCCCGCCCTGCATAAGTTTTTTTTCTTTACTTTGTTAGTTTTGTTTTTTTTTGAGATTTTGGATGGAATTTTTAGTTTAATAAAAATAAATGCAAGATCTTTTGTTGATCATGTACTGGATTCGTCAATTAGAAAAAAATAAGTTTTTGTTGCTCATTGTAAAAATCGCAAATCACTCCTTTAATGTATTATTATTCATTGTAAAGTAGTATTTTACATATTACTGTTTCTACTGATATTAACTCTCTTGATATTATCATCCCCTTTTATCCGCCTCTTTATCTTATCATTCACGATATATTAATTTCAATAAAATATAGTGCTGGAATCTTGAATTTGGTTTATCAACATTCTATGATTTTCACATCCATTTGTTCAAAAGAGCAAATGCCTTTGAGGAGCTCAAAATAGCAACTACTTCAGCTCATGTCTTAGCTCTTCCAGAATTTTTCAAAGAGTTTGAGGTGGAAATAGATGCTTCACGTAGTGGAATTGGTATTGTGTTGACTCAGCACAACAAACATATAGCATTCTTTAGCCAAGGTCTCTGACAGGAATAAGGCCCTTTCAGTCTATGAGAGGGAACTGTTAGCACTTGTTACTGTTGAGCAAAAGTGGAGGCCATATTTATTGGGAAGGCAATTTACTATCAAAACTGATCAACAGCTTGAATTATTTGTTGGAACAAAGGATCACTACTCCTAGTCAACATAAATGGCTAGTGAAATTACTTGACTAGGACTACACTATTTCTTGTAAGAAGGAAAAAGATAATATAGTTGTAGATTCTTTGTCTAGAAAGCAGGCGCCTATTCAACTATTCAGCATTTTTGGTGTGCAATCTCAGCTATTGGAAGTTGTCAAAGACTCGTAGAACCAAGATGTTATGCTGCAACAGCTAGTTCAATCCATCTAAGCAAGCAAAAACTCCTAACCGTATTATAAGTATCAAGGTGGTATCCTAAGCAGAAAGGGAAAGATGATGGTGGGCAATGTGTCTGAACTTAGAAGGATCTGATATCTTTCTATCATGACAGTACAAATGGTGCTCACTCTGGTATTACATCAATTTTGCAAAGGCTCAAACAAGAATTTTACTGGAAAAAGATAAAACAAGATGTGTATTCCTATATTAGATGTTGTGATGTCTATTAGAAGTGCAAAGGTGAAAATGTTGCCTACCCTGGCTTGCTAAAAGCTTTGCCATCCCTGATAGGATTTGGCAAGATATTTCTACGCACTCCATTGAAGGTCTTCCCAAGGCAGCTAGCAAGGAAGCAATCTTTGTTGTGGTGGATAGGCTAAGCAAGTCAGTTCACTTTATGGCTCTCAAGCATCCTTACTCAGCATTTTGGATGTTGCACAGCTGCTCATGGATGGTGTATTCAAGCTGCATGGAATGCCTTAAACTATTGCTCTGATAGAGATACTAATTTTTAGTAGTAAATTCTGGAAGGAATTGTTTAAACTATAGAACGTGTCTCTCTTGACTTCCACCTCCTACCACCCACAAACCGATGGATAGACAGAGATTGTTAACAAGTGTTTGCAGTGTTACTTGAGGTGTATGAACTTTGAGAAGCCAAAGGAGTGGCCCCAGTGGTTATCACTAGCTGAATGGTGGTACAACACCACCTTTCACTTTGCTATTAACATGACTCCATATGAGGCTGTCTATATCCAGACCGCACTTGTGAGAAATTACTAGGCTTGTTATTGTTGTTGTATGGCCAGAAACCACCCCCTCTACTGCCTTACATGGCCTTTGACTCACAACTTGATCTTGTGGATAAAAGCCTACAAACTAGAGAATCAACACTAAGATACCTCAAATTCCACCTGCAGAGAGCTCAAAACAGAATGAAAACTCAGGCCGACAAGGAAGAACTGACAGATCCTTCTCTATAGGAGATTGGGTGTACATTAAGCTGCAACCTTACATGCAACTGTCTCTAAAGTCCCACAATTTCCAAAAACTATCTGCTAAGTTCTTTGATCTATTTCAAATCCTTGCAAGGGTAGGAGCTGTGGCTTACACTCTGAACTTACCCAAGGATTCTAAGATTCATCCCACTTTCATGTCTCTCAACTCAAGAAGAAATTGGGATCTGTCAAACTGTTTGTAGTTCACTCAGAGGCACGTCATGTTCTGATGGTCCCTGAAGCAATCATTGATAGGGAGTTAATAAAAAAGAATGGCAAACCTGCATCTCAACTACTAGTTAAATGGCTCAATGATGCTAAAGAGGACTGCACGTGGGAAGATTATGAATCTTTGCTAACAATTTCCTGATTTCAATCCTTGAGGACAAGGATTGTCTCGGGGGGGGGGGGG
>MCJB01051230.1:315702-352051 GCA_002018475.1 Nicotiana obtusifolia | reverse complement strand
GGGGGGGGGGGGGTATTGATATGATTGATCCAATTAGATTTTCAGATTAGCTATTTTAGTTGCTAATTCGTATTTTAGTTGAAGCCAATTAGTATTTTAGTTGAAGATTTAATCATTGTAATAGCCGGTTAGTTAAGATCACATGTTGCATGTGACTTTTGGTACAACTGTGAAGGAGTTAGCTTAACTAACTTCCGGATTCCTTTTCTCTTCCCAACTGCTCGCGTATGCATAAGCAGTGACTTTAGTTGTACATTTCATTCGAATATTTTAACCAATAAGAATCTCTCTTATCTCTCTCCGTTCTTCTTCCATTCTTTTTCTTCTTCTCCATTAAGCTCAAACTATTCAGAAGCAATTCTGTATATTTGCTTTTTAAGTTTTGCTTATTCTCTTTCTTATTCTGTGTAGTGCGTATCATCTAATCGTCACTTATGAATATCGACGATCAACTTGACCAACTCCCGTGCTCAGCTGCTTAAATCAATTATGGTGATTTTTTTGGCCAGTGGCCGACAGCTATAAATACATGAAGTAATTCTTCATGTCATGGATTATATAATTGGATTTCTTCTTGGCATCCTCATGCTCTAAGTTTAGAGTAGAATATATTTAACAAATCCTAAGGTTTGCAAGCAATTGAAAGTTCCTGCAGGTGGCGGCCGGCGGTCGACACAGGTCCTCCATTTTTCTATACTTTTTTCCTTTTTTTAAGAAAAACTTTTTTTTATTTGTTTAATTTAAGTCCACGTGTCTGTATTGTATTCGTCGCCATGTTGTGTGAATTATACGCATATTTTGTATTTGGTTGGCTATCAATTTTGTGTCTATATGACACAGTAGAAATCTAGTTAAAGTGTTCAAATGAAACAAACTTAAGATGAAGTATTTAAGTAAAAAATGTGAGCAACTTTAAGGGATTGTCGATGCATTCTGCCTTGAAAAATTGTTGTCTTTCAATTATGTTGCGTGAATTCTCTAAAATAATCGGAGAGCTCGGGGATCATAATCTTTTACTTGACTGTCGTACACTTCTTGAAATTCGATCATGTAATTTTCAAAGACACAAACTGATTTTCTTTTTCGTTTTAGGTATACTTATTTACTACTATTGTTCATTCATAATGCTTATATCGACTTACTATTGACATTCAATTTTATACCTTTTTTCAAATTAAATTATTTTTTTTGTTTAGTTTCAGATTCTCTTATTTAAAAGTGAAATTATGTTTTTTTGCGTTTACATATTTTAATGACAAAAATCACAAAAGGAAATGCTTTTTGAAGATTTGTTTTTTTAAAAAAAGACAGAGAACATTTTTTTATATGTTTTGAACACATTTCTATTGAATTTTATTTTCAAAGGGATCAAAAAATGAAATGCATAGTGGTTTTGATCCTTTATGTATTTGAACAAACAAATTTTTATTTCTTTTAAAATATAGAAACTGAAATCAACTTAAATATTAGATAACCCGTTGTTATGCCAATGATTTTAGAATTCGAATAAAAATTACCATTGGCTAAAAGGTAAAAAAGAAATTACCAATCATATCAAAAGTAAAAAAGAAAAAAAAGAGTTAAAAGGAAAAAACAACTTGAACCGGCCTAACCGCGCACTCCTTCGGCAATACAAAAATAACACAGGCTCCAAAAAAGAATCAAAGCTAAAATAGGAGAAGAAGATAAACCCTACCATTCAAATCCTCCAAATAGGACACAAAGGGCAAATTGCCAACAGAAGAAGAAATCAGTACCTCTCAATCGTATTCGCAAAGGTATTTATTTCTTTCTGCTCTTTTTTTTATTTATAAAAACAGTGGTGTTTGAGTCAACTTTTATGCAAAGGCGAATTTAGAATTTGAAGTTTATGATTCCTATAGTTATCTTAAATTAATATGAAATATTAACTTTTACGCAGTGTCTTTACTTTTTCTTGTGTTATTACTGTTGGTCGCTTCTTGTTTAGTGTTTCTTTAGCCGAACATCTATTAGAAACAGACTCTCCTCAGAGATAAGTTCTGCGTACATACTACCCTCTCAAAACTACACTTGTGAGATTCTACTGGATTTTTTGTTGTTGTTGTACATTCAAATATTCATCCATATTCAGTAGATTTCATAATACATATACAAAGTCTAGGCAAAAGCTGTTGGGTTCGGGTGAATATTCGTCCATGTTTTTGCGCCTTAGCTTTGAGCCGCCAAAATTTAGGCAGATAAGAAGATTTATTTCTCTTTTTTGCCTCAATTAACCGAGGGGCTAATGCAGCTTGAAAGCATCAGGTTCATCTGAAAACAATACTTTCAGCGCGTGGTATATATTTAAGTGTAAAAATTCACTAAAATTGCAAGACATAGAAGATATAAACCCCTTAACTTTAAAAATATAATGAGTTTGAACCCTAGGGCTTAAATTCTGAATCCGCATCTGCATTAACCCCGGGGGTGTTATCGTGTAAATGGGGCTGACCACAATTTGTAATTGCAGGAAAAAGAGTTAGTGGAGCTGTCAAAGAATACAAAGCAGATGGATATTGTTGATCAGGTGAGTTCAAGGTTTACCAATTGAGTTTATTTATCGGGATTTGTTGGTTGGACTTAGATTCTATGTGTGTTGATTGCTATGGCTAAAAGGTGTATTTTCCATGTTTAATTTAGAAATAAATTGGTTAAATATGTTAGACCTCGTGAGAAAATTTAGCTGGACATGGTTGCGGTGTTTCTAAACTCTCGGTAAATAACTGAATTTGTCTATTATTTTGAATACTTTAAAGATAAATTGACTGATAGCACTTTCTTGTTCTATTCAGGCAATGGCAGCTCACTTTCACGAGGAAATACTTATGGACATCCTCAGCAGGTTACCTGTGCGGTCTCTTCTTCGATTCAAATGTGTTTCGAATTTTTGGAAAACATTGATCTCCGGGCCTTACTTTAAGATGAAGCATCTCAATCATGCCAAGAATGATGAAAATTCCCAAAAATTTCTCATTTGCCAGTTGTGCCCTGAGGATGGAATATATTCAGTATATTGTTGTCCCTTAACGTTGGTTCAACGGGTTGAGGATGTACGAAAACTTGATTACCCTTCAGACTCTAAACTGTGGTATTGCTCAATCTCTTGTTGTTATGATGGCTTGGCTATTATTGAGGTTTGTGGTAATACTGTTGATAAACACCACATACTTGTGCTATGGAACCCCTCCACAGGAGAATCAATAGTACTTCCTGATCCAGAATTTCCACCGAAGGGAGTTTCTTGTTTGGGATTGGGTTATGACTCAACTAGCGGTGACTATAAGATTCTCAAGATTGACAAAGAGAATGGTCACAAAGTACCTAGTGAAATTCTTGCGCTGAAAAGTGGTTCGTGGAGAAAAATTGATAAACATCCTTTTAGCATTTGCAATGTGTTGTTTGGTACGCATTCTTTGGCATTTGTACATGGGGCATTTCATTGGATCGGTATTTCAAGAAATTATTTTGTGGTTTCATTTAATATTTCAAATGAAGTATACGGAGAGATACCATTGCCAGAGCAAATATTTTTGCTTAATATTGGCGTTTCAGTATTGGATGAAATGCTTTGTGTTTATTCTACTTATGATTTTTTGCGGGAGAACACTTTTAAGTTATGGGTATTGAAAGACTATGGTAGCAATAAATCTTGGGATGCATTGTTTACTGTAGGAGATCCCCAGATTTATAGAGTCGTACCAAAATATAGGTTTGCGGATGGTGAAGTCCTATTATGGTCCATGAATTTTGACGGGCATTTATTTAGGACGTCCAGAGGACCATTTGGATTGTGGCCTCGAGCTGATACCTTTCAGAATGGATTCGCTTTTACAGAAAGCTTGATCTCTCCAAAACTACTTACTTAGTATTTGCTTATATATGATCGGAGGCACTTTTCCTTTTTCCGGTTATCATGTTACAACCTCTTATTCTTCTTAGTTTATCTATTGCTCGCCAATTTTTTGGTTTCAAAATGTATTTATCAAACCTTTGAGCTAGCTTGTTTCATTTCTTTGTTAAGAAAGAAGTGGTTACCCCTCCCCCTTTTTCTTTTACATATTATTGATAGTCTAGTCTTATATACTAATATTCTTCAGCTATAGTTCACTCAACGCTTCCGAGCTGGATTGCTATGAATTAATTAATTCATAATTGGATGATTAGACAATATCATAAGGGATTGTTACACAAATAGCCGGTCAGATTTGTTGTTTACTCTTTCTAGTCGGTATACATAGATTATACATTGATTATACAGAATTATACACATATTATACATGAATTTTACATATATTATACATTCACCTACTATTTTTAGTTTAGGAAGTAAGGTGGGTGGCTATTTGGGTTAATTCTTCATCTTTTGAGTCGTGAGTTGGGCAAGTACAATGGTATGAAGGGTTTGTGTTAAAATTTTCTGATATATGAGACATAGTAGAGAAAATCACATGTCACAAGGAGATTTATATACCATTGAGTTTGAGCTAGTGGCTGGGGAAATGGGGCCAATTTGCAGGTTCTAAAATAGTTAGTCATCTGAAAATACGATGAATGGTGTTTGATGTCTTTGGTTTTGATAAGGTGCAATTTATTCTTTTGTTTTTCTTATTTTATAAAGTAACATGTGCTGCTATAACTTACAAATTTTGTTGTATCTATTTACTCCTAGAGGTACTTTTCTCCTCTCTTTTTTTTCCTCACAAAGTAAAAAAAATACTCATATTAGTACACGAATTTTGCAGCTGTTTATTCAAATTGAAAATTTGATATTTTGTGTAATCAAGATTGTGAGTGTGGAGCTGTCTTAAAATGAATTTGTTTCTAGTCTTCAACTTGACGGTCGTGTACTTCTTGAAATCTGATGCGGCAAGAGGGGTAAGGGTAGTAAGGATGCCTCTAGGTTGCGAGTTAGGTCTTGGAATATAGAGACTTTGACGGCTGTAGAGTTAGCGAAGATTCTCCATAGAGGAAGGTCAATTTAATTTGTCTATAGGAGACTAGATGGGTGGGAGATAAGGCACAGGATGCTGATGGGTTTAAGCTTTGGTATCTGGACGCATAGGGTGCAAGAACGGGATAGGTATTTTAGTTGATAGGAATCTTCTGGAGCTAGTGGTGGAGATTAGGAGGGTGAACGACAGGTTGATGGGCATTAAATTAGTTGTTGGGAGTTTTACTCTAAATGTGATTAGTGCGTACGCACCTCAACTGGGGTTGGATAAGGAGGTCAAAAGACATTTCTAGGAGGATTTTGACGAGGTTATGCGTGGTATTCCGCACTCTGAGAAGCTATCATAGGAGGGGATTTCAATGGCCACATTAAGACGACGTCTGGGGGCTACGATGACATGCACATCGGGTTTTGGTTTCAAAGTTAGAAATGGAGGTGGTATGTCCCTGCTAGATTTTGCTAAGGCTTTCGATTTGGTGATTGCTAACTCTAGTTTCCCGAAGAAAAAAGAGCACTTGGTCACCTTTCAGAGTTTGGTGGCCAGGACCCAGATTGATTATCTACTCTTAAGGAAGTTTGATAAAAGTCTGTGCACAGACAGTAAGGTCATCCCGAGTGAAAACCTCACGATTTGGCATAGGCTTTTGGTCATGGACTTGGAGATCATGAGGAAGCGTGGAAAGAGGGTTGTGTTTGGTCTACCTAGGATCAAGTGGAGAGCTTTGACTAAAGACAGCGCACGGGAGTTGGGAGATAAGTTGTTGGCTGTGGGAGCATGGAGGAGTAGTGGGGACGCGAGTAGTATGTGGACCGTGACTGTGACTTGCATTAGGGAGGTTGCTAAAAAGGTATTAAGGGTCTTGAAGGGCTCATCTGGTGGTCGTAAAGGGGATTGGTGGTGGAGTACTGAGGTTCAAGGTAAAGTGGAGGCCAAGAAAGCGGCATATCTGAAGCTTCTGGAGAGCGTGGACGAGGAGGCGAAGAGGACAAATAAGGAGCGGTATAAGATGGCTAAGAAGGAAGCAAAGTTAGCAGTTACTGCGCCAAGACTGTTATGTTTGAACGCTTGTATGAAGAACATGGAGGTAGAGGAGGGGATAAGAATTTGTACAGGTTAGCCAAGGTGCGAGAAAGGAAGGCACGTGACTTGGACCAAGTAAAGTGCATCAAGGACGAGGACGGCAGAGTTTTGTTGGATGAGGCACTGATTCGTCATAGATGGCAGACTTACTTCCCTAAACTCTTGAACGAAGAGGGGGATAGGGACATAGAGCTAGGCAACTTAGAACACTCTGAGTGTCGTCGGGACTTTGGGTATTGTAGGCGTATAAGAGCTGAGGAGGTTGAGGGTGCTATGTATAAAATGAGCAGGGGGAGAGCGACCGGCCCTGACAAGATCGCGGTAAAATTTTGGAAGAGTGTGGGTAGGGAGGCTTTGGCGTGGCTCACTGGGTTATTTAATGTCATTTTTAGGACGACGAAGATGCCCGAAGAATGAAGATGAAGTACAATAGTCTAACTACATAAGAATAAGGGTTACATCCAAAGTTGCAACATCTACCAGGGCATCAAGTTACTTCTCCATACTATGAAAGTCCGGAGAGGGTAGTGGAGCTGAGATTGAGGAGGATTGTGGATATTTCTGAAAACCAATTTCGATTTATGCCAGGTCGTTCGACTACGGAAGCTATTCATCTTGTTAGGAGGTGATGGAACAGTATAGGGAGAGGAAGAAAGATTTACGTATGGCGTTCATCGACTTAGAGAAGGCTTACAATAAAGTGCCAAGGGAGGTTTTGTGGAGATGTTTGGAGGCTAGAGGTATTCATGTTGCTTATGTTAGGGTTATTAAGGACATGTATGATGGAGCTAAGACTCGAGTGAGGACCATGGTAGGGGACTCGGAATACTTCCCAGTTATGATGGGGTTGCATCAGGGGTCAGCCCTCAGTCCATTTCTATTTGCCTTGGACCAAGACAGAGTACTTGGAGTGCAAGTTCAGTAGGACGACTCAGGGTATGGACGGAGAAGTGAGGCTTGATTTTCAAGTCATCCCTAGGAGAGAAAGCTTTAAATACCTTAAGTCAGTTATACAAGGGAATAGAGAGATCGACGAGGATGTTACACATCGTATTGGGGCGGGATGGATGAAATAGAGGCTCGCTTCAGGTGTTTTGTGTGATAAGAATGTGCCACCTAAACTTAAAGGTAAGTTTTATATAGCGTGGTCAGGCCGACCGTGTTATATGGGGCTGAGTGTTGGCCAGTCAAGAACTCCCATGTCCAAAAGATGAAGGTGGATGAAATGAGGATGGTAAGATGGATGTGCGGGCACACTAGGTTGGATAGAATTAGAAATGAAGTTATTGGGGATAAGGTGGGCATGGCCTCTGTGGAGGACAAGATGCGGGAGGCGAGACTTAGATAGTTCGGACATGTGAAGTGGAGAGACGCAGATGCACCAGTGAGGAGGTGTGAGAGGTTGGCCCTGGAGGGCCTAAGGAGAGGTAGAGGTAGGCCGAAGAAGTATTGGGGAGAGGTGATTAGGCATGATATTAGCGTTGCTCCAGCTCACTGAGGACATGACTAGGGATAGGAAGGTGTGGAGGTTGAGAATAAAGGTAAAGGGTTAGAATAGGTTGCCTAGCGTTGTCCTTGTCTGTAACAGTAGCTTCAGTACATGAGTTAGTGTTATGTATATATTTTCGTATGCCTTGATTTATGTGATTACTTGTCGTTGCGTTCGTTTCGGCTTTCTGATTACAATACTCAGTTCTAGTTTTGTATTTTTGTATTTTTGCTTCGATTTTAGAATTGGTGTGATTGCTACTGCCCTTCCTTTTTATCTTTCCTAAGCCGAGGGTCTTTCAGAAACAACAACCTCTCTGCTTTCTTGAAGTTAGGGGTAAGGTCTGCGTAAATACTACCCTCCCCAGACCCTACTCGTGGGATTACACTGGGTCTGTTGTTGTTTTTGTAGTAATTTTCAAGACACAACTGATACTTTCATCTTTCGTATAATTATTTAGTATACTATGTTCATTCACAATGTTTTTATCAACTTACTATTGACACACTATTTTTCCAAATTATTTTTTGTTTAGTTTCATCTTATTAAAAAGTGATAAAAACATGTTTTCTTGAGCTTACATATTTTAGTGGCAAAAATCAATGTTTTTTGAAGAATTTGAAAGGAAAGAGAGAGATCATTTTTGACACATTTTGGACACACTTCTATTGAATTTTATTTTATAAGGGAACAAAGGACATTTTTGAAATGCATTGTGGTTTTGATCATTTCATATATTTGAACAAGTAAACAAAACAAAAAAATCTTTCTAAAGTTAAGAAACTGAAATCAACACAAATATTGAATTGTTTTTTTTGTTTCTTACCGGGTGTCTGTATTTGCATTGGGATCCAACTAATCAGAATTTGTGTTGGGAAGTCCCATTATGAGTGTAACACATTTCATACAAAAGACGACTTCATTCTCAAAGTTCAAACTCGAGACCTTTGATTAATGATGGAAGAATACGTATTATTCCACCACAACTTTTGGATCAAATATTAGATAGTTAAACTAACGTAATGGGAATGAATTTAGGATGTGAAAGTAAATTACCTTGGCAAAAAGAGAAAAAAGAAATTAGCTATCATATTAAAAGTTCTTTTAATTAAGAAAAAAATGAACCGGCCTATCTCTTATTCCTAACCGTGCATTCCTTAGGCAATATGAAAAGACCTAGCGTTCAAAATCGAAGCTCTAAAAACGACACAAAGGACTAAATCTAAACTCAATCAAAGCTAAAATAGGAGAAGAAGAGAAATACTAGCATTTAATTATCGCCGCAAATAAAGAAGCTCCAAAGATGACGCAAAGACTAATAGCCAAAAGAAGAAGAAGAAATCACTACCTCCCGATCAAATTTGTATTAACTTATACGTATCTCAATTATTCCACTTAAATACGTGCTATATAATTATGTAATTCTGTTTACCAAAACTTTTATTATATTATATTGTGTTTTATAGCTTATATGAATGCATTCGCTTTTACATAAAGTTTGGTCTCTCCAAAAATTACTTACCTAGCATTTGCTAATGTATGATAGAAGCACCTTTTCTATTTTTGATTATCATGTTACATCCTCTTATTCTTATTAGTTTATCTATTTCTCGCCAGAGTTTTTTTTTTCAAACTGTATGTACTAAACTTAAGAAGATCAATATAAGCGATATTAACTAATCGGAAGGTATGCGTACAATAATTTGATTTTTGGTTAGAGGGATTAGGAAAAATAATATGTGCATAACAAAACAACATTCATCGTGTTTGAGATTAAAGCGTAATTGTTATTATATAACAAAGCATATTTGCTTTGTTATATAAAACATATAAATAATATAATACATGCATAGCTGATGCACCATCGGTATTAAACGATATCACCATTAAGTTATACGAAAATTCATATATTTTTTTTATACGGAATTAAATGTGTAATAAGAACACATGCATTAGCGACACAAAAATAAAGTATTTAAAGCCAAATATGTACTTAAAATAGGCACTCCCTAAATACTATCTCATGTAATATTATTTACTGCATAACATTTTTTATATTATTATTCACCTATATAATATTTTATTTACGTTATTCACCCTCAAAAATAATTTGTGTTATAATTCTTGCACAATCAAACGTAAATCATATCACCTTCAAGTTAAGGTATGAGAAAAGGGTGACATCCAACTCTCAGAAGTGCTCAGTAAGAGAAGTTAAATCTTTCTTGATATTAAAACTTCACCCTAATGAAACAAAAACATAAATTGCAATTATGATTAGATTTTTGTCTTGCAATGGATTCTATTTCGTTTTTCAACTTTTTGGTCATTAAAGTATGTTTCAGTATATATGCTTTTCTATAAATCTTTTAGCCTTATCATAAATTTATAGGCCAATCAACATATGGAGAACTTTTGATATTATTTTTACTATTATACACAGAAACACATATTTACATATTGCTTAAAATTAGATTTTTATTTTATGTAATCATGGTGCATAAGATAAATTTAAATAGAAAAATATAGTTAATAATGATTCATATAGATGATCATAACTTTTTATGGGATTGAAACGTAATTATTGTAGTTATATATTTCAAGCGATAAAGTTTATAGATTGGCCATGAGTTCAAAATTGCAATTGTAAAAATGTAAAAAAAAAAAATTAAAATTGCGCATCCGAATTGTTGATAATTTATGATTGTTATTGCTCCCTCCGGTCCATAATAAGTGACTTTCTGGCCTCTTTATTTTGTTCCAAAATAAATATCATTTTACATAATCAAGAAAGAATTAATTTTATTTTGTCAAAATTTGCTCTTATTTACACATCCCAATGTGTCAAATTAACAATATGTAAATTTTAATTATGGATAATTTAGAAAAATACCTTTTTTTCTTTAGAAGGAGTAATATTTTCTTAAGAATATGCCAAAAACGAAATCACTTATTATGGACCGGAGGGAATACATAAATTGGACGAATCAATTTTGTAAATAGTAGTTAGCATGTCTGATTATAAGTTGAATGGAATGGATAAACATAAAAGTTAGAGTAGTATCTATGTTTGATCATATGTTTTACTATTCTATCCGCTATATTTTTTATAATTCCAAAATAATCTTCTAAACAGAAGTCCTAATTCAGATGTTTCTTTTCCCTTCTTTCTTTCCTCCACTTTTCCTTGCAAGGGAATACTTCTTTTTATGTTTTTCTTCGATTTTGTCGTGTTCCTTAGTATTAGTAGTCGTATTCGTGCGATGCACGAATAATATATTTTATTATTCAATGTTTCTATTGTTACATTGTTAATAAAAACTTTGTTAGCATATTATATTGTTTGGTTTAATATTGTTGTTCTCAATAATATTACATGAATTTTAATGAATAAAATCTCTATTAAATTAAAGGGAGTTGTATATGCATCGAATAACTTTTTTCTTATGTATTTTCTTTATTATAATATCCAATATTTAAGTTTATGGCATGGTTAATAGAAATTTTTAATAGAATATTATTTTGTTTAATATTTTTGTCTGCTACTTTCTTTTTGTAATATAATAGAAGATATGTATTTTATTACTCTTGAAATAATTTTTATATTAAATTTGTTATGTATTTTTCTTTATTTATTATCTAATGTTTAGTATTATTATATTGTTAATAGAAATTTTATTAGCATATTACTTTGTTTAATATTTTTGTCTGCTCTGTAATATAAGATAAGGTATATATTCTATTACTTTTCCAATATATTTTTAAAATAAATTTTATTCTGTTGTTCTCAATAATATTATTTGAATTTGAATGAATAAAATCTCTATAAAATTAGTGGGACTTATATAAACATCGAATAACTTTTTTGTTATGTATCCTTCTTTATTATATTATCTAATGTTTAGCATAGTTGCTTGTTAATAGAAATTTTTATTAGCATATTACTTTGTTTAATATTTTTGTCTACTACTTTATTTTTGTAATATAATATAAGATATATATATATATATATATATATATATATATTTTATTACTTTTGAAATATTTTTTATTTTAAATTTTATTCTATTATTCTCGATAATATTATTTGATTTTAATGAATAAAATATTTTTAAAATTAGACAGACTTATATAGGTATCGAATAACTTTTTTCTGTATTTTTTTATATTATATTATCCAATATTTAGTATTATTTCATTTTAATAGAAATTTGTATTAGCATATTTATTTGTTAAATATTTTTGTCTGTTATTTTCTTTTTATAATATAATAGAAGATATATATTTTATTACTCTTGAAATAATTTTTTTATTTTTAATTTTATTCTATTGTTCTCAATAATATTGTCTGAATTTTAATGAATAAAATCTCTTAAATTAAGAAACTTATATAGTCATCGAATAATTTTTTTTGTTATGTATTTTTTTAATTATGTTATTCAATATTTAGTATAATTGCGTTGTTAATAAAATTAATTATTAGAACATTATTTTGTTTCATAATTTTATCTGTTGCTTTCTTTTTATATTATAATAGAAGATATATATTTTATTACTATTGAAATATTTATTTTATATTATATTATATTATATTATCTTGTTCTCAATAATATTGTCTGAATTTAATGAATAAATACACTTTTTATTTCAAAAAGAAAAACGAAAATAATTATTAAAAAAAAAGACAAAGAAATTAACTAACCTAAACCAACCCTCACCCATGTTTGAGTAGTTAATTTATTAGCATATTATTTTGTTTGATAATTTTATCTATTGCTTTCTTTTTGTAATATAATAGAAAATATATATTTTATTACTATTAAAATATTTATTTTATTTTATATTATATTCTCATGTTTTCAATAATATTGTTCGGATTTAATAAATAAATACATTTTTTAGTTTCAAAAAAAAAACGAAAATAATTATTAAAAAAGACAAAGAAATTAACTAACCTAAACCAACCCTCACCCATGTTTGACTAGTTAATTTCTTTGTGTGTGTTTTTTTTTTTTTTTTGTCTTTTTAAATTTTTTTTTTTTTTGAATCTCCAAATTTGTTGGAGCTTTGTCCTAAAATTTGACACTTGTTAAAATTTTCTTGCTACACTTGATATCATCACCAAGTGTAGCAAGAAATATATTTTTTATTTTTAAAAAGAAAAGCAAAAATAATTATTAAAAAAAGACAAAAAAATTAACTAACCTAAACCAACCCTCACCCATGTTTGAGTAGTTAATTTATTAGCATATTATTTTGTTTGATAATTTTATCTGTTGTTTTTTTTTTTATAATATAATAGAAGATATATATTTTATTACTATTGAAATATTTATTTTATTTTATATTATATTCTCTTGTTCTCAATAATATTGTCTGAATTTAATGAATACATACACTTTTTATTTTCAAAAAGAAAAACGAAAATAATTATTAAAAAAAGACAAAAAAAATTAACTAACCTAAACTAACCCTCACCCATGCTTGAGTAGTTAATTTCTTTGTGTCTTTGTTTTCTTTTTTTTTCTTTTTTTGTCTTTTTCTTTTGTTTTTAAAAAAAAATAATTTTTGAATCTCCAAATTTATTGGAGCTTTGTCCTAAAATTTGACACTTGTTAAATTTTTTTTGCTATACTTGGCATCATCACATTGATTTGCTTCTCCTATTATATATAGATATATTCAGAAAAAAGAAAGCCAAATGAAAGAAAATGAATTTAAACTATTTGAGAGTTTTAATTGTTTAATAATCCATTGTGTAGTGGTACGTTAATTTGAACATGAAGAAAAAGATAAATTTATTAATTAATTAGACATAAGAAAGCGTAAAAAAAAAAAGGAGGAAAACAAACGTAAAGAGATAAAATATGAAATTACAGAAAGATTAGTATTTGAACAATTTTGAATTAAAATTATGTAGCATCAGCTCCTTGCAGTGTTAATAAATTTAAAATTTGTTTTAATTATTTTTACAGAAAATATTTATTAAACATTTTTTTTGCCAAATTCATCAACAAAATAATTTTCGGAATATGTAGCTGCTAAAATCACTTCCGACACTTCAAAAGTGTGTTTCGCATTTTGGTACTCAAAAGCTACCAAAAGGGCTCTATGCCTCTATTCACTCTTCTGCTATCGGATTACCGAAAAGGTTTTGCTAATTTTCTTATTTTTCCTCTGTTGTTCTTTCTCTCGTTACCTGTATGTAGTTTTATTTTTCTTTTCCAAATAGTAGTAATTGTCAATTATCAGATTAAATTCGTTTATGTGTTATATCTTATATCATGGGTAATTTTGTGTAATTTTTTTTGTGAAGGTAGGGGAAATTCATTAGGGTAAGTTGAATGATCAAAATAGTGGTAAAATGTTAGCTTCTAAAATCATCAAGAAAACAGTAAGATGGAACTATATTTTGTTAGCAAGTCGATCCTTTTCTGTTGCAACGAGTAAAGCAGACAGCACTTTGTCTCTAATCAACGAGTGAAGCAGACATAATATGAATTCATTATTATGTCTTTTTTGGGATATTGGAGAAAATTTTCTGATGTCAAGCTTTCGTCTCTGTGTTTCAGTATTTTGTTGCTGTGGTGTTTGATGAATTACTCATAGCCTTATCTATTAAAGATTTATTTTTTTCCCGCTAATAGCGGAGCCAAAATTTTCATTAAGGGGTGTCAAAATATAAAGAAATTATACACAAATAAGTTAAGGGAATTCAATACATAGTATATATATTTTCAGGATTGACACCCCTTGGAGCTACGTGGCTCCGCCACTGGTTCCTGCGCCACTTAATTTGTTTCCTCACCATAATTCTAGATACTCATGGATTTGGAGTTTATCGTGACAACCGAGAGAATAAATCAATAGAACACTTAAATGTAATGCATATACTTGGAGTTTTTCTATGTTGGAATCATAATGAGTGTGAAAAAAATCAAAGAAGCAGTCATGTTAAAATCATGACAACTAACTGTAGAACACTGTGGGAGAGAATTGTTGATGTTTCCTGATAAAATTAGAAAAAGGGCTGATCTACCAGTGAAGCAAATTAATTGATACGGCGGTTCTTCATTTAGCAGTTATTAGCTCGCCCTGCTATTACTAAACTTTTTTCATGGCTTGATTGAAGTCATTTTCCAAAATAAAATTATCTCCAGAAAAACGTAGCTGTTTAGTGTGTCATTGCAGTTTGATCAGAAGATTGGAACCCAGAAACTTTTTTTACAAATCTTGGGAAGTTTCATGCTATTCTTTCAAATTTGTGTCACTTCGGTGCAATGGTTTTTCTGCAGTTACTTTAAGTCAAGTGTTTTGGAAAAAATCTGTGTTCTTTAAAGCAACTGTGCAAGGTTTTCACTTTTAGCTTTTCTTTCGATTAGTTTTACTGGCATCAAGTGAATTTTGACAAGCAACTCTTCTTTTTTCACCTTTTCTTGATAGTAAAGTAACTACTGCCTTGCAGCAATGACATTGAAGGAGGAGCATTCCAATTGCGAAGACAAATGAGAAGGGATTCATTATGTAATTCTTTGTTTAATCAAGATCATAGTGTGGTTAGAACAAGTATCCGATATTTTTCTTTGTCAAATTGTTATTACAGCAGCCATGGATATTTAAAAGACGTCAAAGACAAGGTAATTCTATTTTTTGTCGGTGTCTGTGGATCTTTGATGTCATTTCATGTAGTGTGCTTTCCTGTTTTGATCTTTAATATTGATGACCCTAACTTGTGTAAGGGTTAGACATATGCTAACGTCCTGGATCATCAGCTCTAAGTTCTTTGATTTTTCTCTCTATGATGTTGGAATCATCTAATATATTGTTTAGTCCTTAGGATCTGTCCCTGAAGTTGTCAAGATAGAAGAAGTTGGCCCAAGAGATGGTCTACAAAATGAGAAGACGATAGTACCTACAGAAGTAAAGGTGGAGCTTATTAAATTACTTGTTTCTAGTGGACTGCCAGTTGTTGAGGCTACTAGTTTTGTATCTCCAAAGTGGGTACCACAGGTATACAAAATTTCGCTTGTCCTAGGGTATCTTATCTTTATGTATCTTGCATTTGTCATCCTTATGTATACTTGACTTACATAATGTGCTTTTTGTTGCTAATTTGTCCTCACCAACTGTGTGAAACGAGAAGAACTTTCCTCAGTTCAGTCATTTGACTGTTTTCCTCTTAAAGCATGAGAACAGGATTTTTCTTATGGTCGTTAGTTACTCGCTAACTAGGACCATTACTAAGGCCCTTAAGGGTTGTTTCTTTTGTACTTTGTTTATTTTGCAAAGATCCATATGACCATGACAGGCATTGTTTAATACTCTTTGAGTGCTTTTGTAATTCATTTTGGATTTTTGAGGAGAAAACATGTGGTTCCTGAAAGATCTGGCTCCCTAAGGTAGAGATATTAAGAAAGGTTTCCCGTTTCAAGGTTCAAGTGCTCGATTAACTTTTTGCTTTCTTATAACAATGTTACAAAATGTCAAATGATCAAATGAGTAGTGTATGTGTGGAAATGGTTTGGAACAAGGTTGAATACTTACGCTGATAAATTGTTTGTATGTTGCATTTTAATCAAGTTCATACTTCTATATCATGAAGGATGTTCATTCTGCTTGATATCTGCAAGTCATGTCAATTTCACTAAAAGTTCAAACTCAAAGTTGTACTCTCTCTCTCTCTCTACTCACATCTTCTCACGGATATGATGTCCCTTCTCTTGCATAATGTGTTCTTTTCTATATATATAAATTCTCTGAGGTTCATCAACCAAATTTCTGATTTTGGCATGCACTTTACATTGTTTTAATCATGATTTAGTTTTAGTCGTGTTAGTAGGTTTGTTAGGTGTAATGTTCGTTAGGAGTCTTTTGTCTTGTCAGAGCCTTATGTTAGCACCCAGAGAGTGCAATGGAAAAGTAGTACGACCCCAACAATATGCATCTCAGTACACTAGCAATATGTGAAAAGAACTAATGAAATTAACCATTCTATCTACTTCTTGTACATTTTCATTTTTACCCCAATAGGTTAAGAGAGCTAAACATCATGCTTTAAGTTACAACTCCTTTTTGCCTATGAAGTATCATTTGTTTCTCTCCTTCCACTTAGTCTACCATATAGCCACTGGTATATTATTCGACAACTTTTTGTCACCTTTTTAGTTCCTCCTCTATTCCAACAAAGTAGCACATCTTTATAATATTCTGGCATGCACCATTTAAGTTCAAGCAAATTCAAAAACTTGTACTTGATCTGATTTGTGATTCCACTGTGGATGAATAAGTGCTTCGCGTCTTCATAATCTTCTTCATTCTTTACGAGCCTATAATCTTCAACTTCCATCTCCATTTTAGCTATAAGAGGTATAAGCCTTTGTGTTAATTTGTTGAGATTAATGGAAACACTTCCTGATGACTTAATCTTGTGATAGGCATGTTAATGTTTCTTTTAATTTATGTGCATGAATTTGCTTTTGTGTAGCCGTTCATGAACTGTATTGTTGCAGCTTATCCCTCAATCAGTATCTATAGAATCAAGGTTTAAGCTACCAAAATGACGTAGTTATTATTTAGAGTGTTGATGATATTGTTTCTTTGAAATATTTACCAAAACCAAATTGCAGCTAGCTGATGCAAAGGATGTAAACGAAGCAGTTAAGAGTCTTACAGGGGTCCGCTTACCTGTTTTGACACCAAATCTTAAAGTAAGCTGATAGAAATGCAAAGAGTAGACTCTCCTTTATATGTCTTGTTGAATATGTATTCATTTTCATGCTCGCACTGGAACCTGGATAATGGGGATTGCTCATAATTGATACGGAGAGATATTTCAAATGAAGTATACGGAGAGATACCATTGCCGGAGCAAATATTTTTGCTTAATATTGGCGTTTCAATATTGGATGAAATGCTCTGTGTTTATTCTACTTATGATTTTCTGTGGGAGAACACTTTTAAGTTATGGGTATTGAAAGACTATGGCGTCAATAAATCTTGGGATGCACTGTTTACTGTAGGAGATCCCCGGATTTATAAAGTTGTACCAAAATATAGGTTTGCTGATGGTGAAGTCCTATTTTGGTCCATGAGTTTTGACGGACAGTCATTTAGGACATCCAGAGGACCATTTGGATTGTGGCCTCGAGCTGATAGCTTTCAGAATGGATTCGCTTTTACAGAAAGCTTGATCTCTCCAAAACTACTTACTTAGTATTTGCTTATATATGATCAAAGGCACTTTTCCTTTTTTTTTGTTATCATGTTACAACCTCTTATTCTTCTTAGTTTATCTATTGCTGCCAGTTTTTTGGTTTCAAAATTTACCAAAGCTTTGAGCTTGCTTGTTTCATTTCCCCCTTCCTCCTTGTCTCTCTTCTACTTATTGATAGTCTTGTCTTATATACTAATTGCCTCGAGTAGTGCACTGCTTATTCTTCAGCTATAGTTCACTGCAACGGTTCCTAGTTGGATTGATAATTAGAACTATGAATTAATGAATTCATAATTGGATGATTAGACAATATCATAAAAGGACTGATCTTGAGTCGTGAGTTGGGCTAAAGTACAATGGTTTGAAGGGTTTGTGTTAAAACTTTCTGATAGATGAGACACAGTAGAGAATATCACATGTCACAAGGAGATTTGAACTTGTGGCTGGGGAAAGGGGAGTTGTAGCGTAATTGGTAAAGTTGTTGTCATGGACCAAGGAGGTCACGGGTTTGAGCCGTGGAAGCAGCCTCTTGTAGAAATGCAGGGTAAGGTTGCATACAATAGACCCTTGTGGTCTGGACTTCCTCGGAACCTGCGCATAGCGAAAGCTTAGTGCACCGGGCTGGCCTTTCTTGTGGCTGGGCAAATGGGGCAGGTGGTAAAATAGCTAATGTCATCTGAAAATTATGTTGAATGGTGTTTGATGTCTTTGGTTTTGATAAGGTGCAATTTGTTCTTTTTTGTTTTTCTTATTTTATAAAATAAGATGTGCTGCCATAACTTATAAATTTTGTTGTTTCTATTTACTTCTATAGGTACTTTTCTCCTCTCTTTTTTTCCCTTACAAAGTTAAAAAGGATACTCGTATGAGTAAACGAATTTTGCAGCTGTTTATTCTTATTGAAAAATTGCTATAATTTGTGTAATGAAGATTGTGAGTGTCGAGCTGTCTTAAATTGAATTTGTTCGAGTCTTTAACTTGTCTGTCATGCACTTCTTGAAATCTGATGCGGTAATTTTCAAGACACAAACTGATACTTTCATCTTTCGTGTAATTATTTACTATACTATGTTCATTCATAATGTTTTCATCAACAATTAGGACACCCAATTGTAATTATAATTAGATTGCAACTCAAGCAAAATGGATTGTCTTGCAATGGATTCTATTTTGTTTTTTTTTAACTTTTTGGTCATTAAAGTATGTTTTAGTCTTATAATAAGTTTTTACTTTGGTTCTATGCTTTTATATAAATCTTTTGGCCTTATCATAAATTTATAGGCTAATTAACGCATGGAGAACTTCCAATATATTTTTGCTATTATACACAGAGACACATTTACATATTGCGTAAATTATGTTTTTACTTTTATTTTATTGCATATAATGAACGATTGAGATAGATTTAAATAGGGTTGTGCATAAATTGGTAAATACCGAATTATCGTGAAGAGATCGAATATTTTGGTATTTGGTATTCGGTATGGTATTTAGTATATGTTTTTAAAAAAATTTGGTATTTGGTATTTTACATGAAATATCGAAATATTGATATCGTATCAAAATATATATTATACTACACAATTCACATATTATTAATAATAACATAAATATAAAAAATTTACAATTTTACTTTTCTTTATTCTCTAAGTTCATCAATTAAATCTATGCAAGAAACAAGACATTTCTAATGATCAAATTTATTTTTTTATGTTCATTTTTCTCTCTATTGATTGATATTTGCTAGTTTTGGATAAAATTTTTGTCGACAAACGTTTTCAGTTTTGTTCGTTTGAGTACTTTAATTAAGAATATTACAGTCTATGGTTCTATGCACTATTTAGTATTCAAACCAAATAAATCGAAGTCATCGAACCGAATAAACTAAAATCGAAAGGAGAAAAATCGAACCATACGAATTTAATTAGGTGCTATATTAGTATAGCATTTTAAGAAATCAAATACTAAAAATATCGAAATGAACCATACAGTATCGACCAATGAACACCCTGGATTTAAATGGAGAAGCATATTTAATAATAATTTATATAGACGATCATAACTTTTTTGGGGGATTGTTGCTCAAACCAACGGATAGAGCTTGTGGATTGACAATGAGTTCAAACTGTAGTTGTTGATAATATAGGATTCTTATTAGGTGAATTCGGCTGATTGGACGAATCAATTTTGTAAATAGTCAGCATGTCTGATTATTAGTTGAATGGAATAAACATAAAAAGTAGTACTATCTATGTTTGACCATGTGTCTTATTATTCTATCCGTTATAATTTTTATAATTCCAAAATAATCTTTAAAAAAAAAGCCTTAATTCACACATTTCTTTTCCCTTTTTTTTCCTCCACTTTTTCTTCTTCCACAATATTGAGTTTTGGTATGTAGGGAAATACTATTTTTTTAATGTTGGTTTTTATTGGATTTTCTTTGATTTTTATTGTGTTCCTTATTATTTTCAGAAAAAAAAAAAAATGAAAACTATTTGAGAGTTTGTATTGATTAATAACCCCTGAAGAACATGATAAATCTATTAATTTAACTATTTGAGAGTTTGTATTGGTTGATAATCATTATGTAATGCTGGTACGTTAACTCGAACAAGAAGAACATGATAAATCTATTAATTAATAAGACATAATTAAACTTTAAAAAAAAATGTAAATAGATAAAATGACAAATATATGCTTGAAATTATAGAAATTACACTACTGTACAAACCATAAAGATTTGTATTTGAACAATTTAGAATAAAAATTATATAGTATCAGCTCCTTGTAGTGGTAACAACTTTAAAAATAGTTTAGTTATTTTTACAGAAAAATACTTATTTTTACCAGGTACAACAATAACTTATTTTCCGAATATGTAGCTGCTAAAATCATTTCCGACACATAAAAACTGTTTTTCACATTTTGGTACTTAAAAGCTACCAAACGGACTCTATCCGCTCTTCTGCTAAACGGATCGTCGAAAAAGTTTGCTAATTTTTCTTACTTTTCTCTGCTGTTTTTTTGGGGGTCACTTTTTAGTTGTTTATTTATGTATTTTCAATTTCTCAACATACTCAGTTCAGTAATTGTCAATTTATCAGATTAAATACGTGAAATTCGTTTTATGTGTGATATTTTATATCACGTGTAATTTTGTGTAATTTTTCCTTTTGTGAAGGTAGGGGGAATTCATTAGGGGAAGCTGAATGATCAAATAGTGGTGAAATGTTAGCTTCTAAAATCATCAAGAAAACATTAAGATGGAACTATATTTTGTTAGCAAGTCGATCCTTTTCTGTCGTGACGAGTGAAGCAGAAAACATTTTGTCCCTAATCAATATGAGGTAACTTTTATTAATTAAAGCCTCTTCAATTATGATGTCTTTTTTGGGATATTGGAGAAAATTTTCTGATGGTAAGCTTTCCTCTATGTGTTTTAGTAATTTTGTTGCTGTGGTGTTTGATGAATTACTCATAGCCTAAGGTATTAAAGATTTATTTTGTTCCCCCTGATAGCGAGCCAGAAATTTTATTAAGGGGTGTCAAAATTTCAAGAAATGAAGACACGAATAAGTTAAGGGGATTCAACACATATAGCATATATACATTAAAAAAAATTACCTATCTAAACGGTGTAATTTTCCGGATTGACACCCCTTGGAGCTATGTGGCTCCGCCGCTGGTTCCTGCACCATTTTATCTGTTTCCTCACCATAATTCTAGATAGTCATGGATTTGTAGTTTATAGTGACAACCAAGAATAAATCGACGGAACACTTAAGTGTAATGCATATACTTGGAGTTTCTCTGTGTTGGAACCATAATGACTGTGAAAAAAATCAAAGAAGCAGTCATGTTAAAATCATGACAACTAACTGTAGAACACTGTCGGAGAGAAATTGTTAACGTTTCCTGATAAAATTAGAAAAAGAGCTGATCTACCAGTGAAGCAAATTAATTGATACTGCGGTTCTTCATTTAGCAGTTATTAGCTTGCCCTGCTATTACTAAACTTTTTTCATGGCTAGATTGCAGTCATTTTCCAAAATAAATATAAATATTATGTCCAGAAAAACGTAGCTGTTTAGTGTGTCATTGCAGTTTGATCAGAAGATTGGAACCCATAAACTCTTTTTACAAATCTTGGGAAGTTTCATGCTATTCTTTCAAATTGAGTCACTTCGGTGCAATTGTTTTTCTGCAGTTACTTTAAGTCAAGGTGTTTTGGAAAAAATATGTGTTCTTTAAAGCTACTGTGCGAGGTTTTCACTTTTAGCTTTTCTTTCGATTAGTTTTACTTGCACCAAGTGAATTTTGACAAGCAACTCTTCTTTTTTCACATTTTCTTGATAGTAAAGTAACTACTGCCTTGCAGCAATGACATTGAAGGAGGAGCATTCCATTTGCGAAGACAAATGAGAAGGGATTCATTATGTAATTCTTTGTTTAATCAAGATCATAGGGTGGTTAGAACAAGTATCAGATCTTTTTCTTTGTCAAATTGTTATTACAGCAGCAATGGATATTTAAAAGACGTCAAAGACAAGGTATTCCATTTTTTGTCAGTGTCTGTGGATCTTTGATGTCATTTCATGTAGTGTGCTTTCCTGTTTTGATTTTTAATATTGATGACCCTAACTTGTGTAAGGGTTAGACATATGCTAACTTCCTGGATCATCAGCTCTAAGTTCTTTGATTTTTCTCTCTGTGATGTTGGAACCATCTAATATATTGTTTAGTCCTTAGGATCTGTCCCTGAAGTTGTCAAGATAGTAGAAGTTGGCCCAAGAGATGGTCTACAAAATGAGAAGACGATAGTACCTACAGAAGTAAAGGTGGAGCTTATTAAATTACTTGTTTCTAGTGGACTGCCAGCTGTTGAGGCTACTAGTTTTGTATCTCCAAAGTGGGTACCACAGGTATACAAAATTTCGCTTGTCCTAGGGTATCTTATCTTTATGTATCTTGCATTTGTCATCCTTATATATACTTGACTTACATAATGTGCTTTTTGTTGCTAATTTGTCCTCACCAACTGTGTGAAACGAGAAGAACTTTCCTCAGTTCAGTCATTTGACTGTTTTCCTCTTAAAGCATGAGAACAGGGTTTTTCTTATGGTCGTTAGTTACTCGCTAACTAGGACCATTACTAAGGCCCTTAAGGGTTGTTTCTTTTGTACTTTGTTTATTTTGCAAAGATCCATATGGCCATGACAGGCATTGTTTAATGCTCTTTGAGTGCTTTTGTAATTCATTTTGGCTTTTGGAGAAGAAAATATGTGGTTCCTCAAAGATCTGGTTCCCTAAGGTAGAGATATTAGGAAAGGTTTCCCGTTTCAAGGTTCAAGTGCTCGATTAACTTTTTGCTTTCCAATAACAATGTTACAAAATGTCAAATGGTCAAATGAGTAGTGTATATGTGGAAATGGTTTGGAACAAGGTTGAATATTTACGCTGATAAATTGTTTGTATGTTGCATTTAATCTTGTTCATACTTCTATATCATGAAGGATGTTCATTCTGCTTGATATCTGCAAGTCATGTCAATCTCACTAAAAGTTCAAACTCAAAATTGTACTCTCTCTCTCTACTCACATCTTCTCCCGGATATGATGTCCCCCTTCTCTTGCATAATGTGTTATTTTCTATATATATAAATTCTCTGAGGTTCATCAACCAAATTTCTGATTTTGGCATGCACTTTACATTGTTTTAGTCATGATCTAGTTTTAGTCATGGATTATTATTCGACAACTTTTGTCGCCTTTCTAGTTCCTCCTCTATTCCAACAAAGTAGCACATCTTTATAATATTCTGGCATGCACCATTTAAGTTCAAGCAAATTCAAAAACTTGTACTTGATCTGATTTGTGATTCTACAGTGGATGAATAAGTGCTTCGCGTCTTCATAATCTTCTTCATTCTTTACGAGCCTCTAATCTTCAACTTCCATCTCCATTTTAGCTATAAGAGTTATAAGCCTTTGTGTTAATTTGTTGAGATTAATGGAAACACTTCCTGAGGACTTAATCTTGTGATAGGCATGTTAATGATTCTTTTAATTTATGTGCATGAATGTGCTTTTGTGTAGCCGTTCATGAACTGTATTGTTGCAGCTTATCCCTCAATCAGTATCTATAGAATCAAGGTTTAAGCTACCAAAATGACGTAGTTATTATTGAGAGTGCTGATGATATTGTTTCTTTGAAATATTTACCAAAACCAAATTGCAGCTAGCTGATGCAAAGGATGTAATTGAAGCAGTTAAGAGTCTTACAGGGGTCCGCTTACCTGTTTTGACACCAAATCTTAAAGTAAGCTGATAGAAATGCAAAGAGTGAGACTCTCCTTTATATGTCTTCTTGAATATGTATTCATTTTCATGCTCGCACCGGAACCTGGATAATGGGGATCGCTCATAATTGTCATTGGTCCTATTTCAGGGTTTTGAAGCAGCTGTTGCAGCTGGAGCCAAGGAAGTGGCAATCTTTGCCGCAGCATCCGAGTCCTTTTCTAGGTCTAACATTAATTGTAGCATTGAAGACAGTCTTGCTCGTTATCGTGATGTTGCTCTTGCAGCCAAAAACCATTCCATCCCCATTCGTGGGTATGAGTTCTAGCATATCTACATATTCTAGGAATTAGGTCCAACGTTTCCAATTTTACCGGATTAACATTTGTGGCAAATTTGTGATTTTTTCTTTTCCTGATTATTAAACTCTACCTACATCTATGAGCTCAAATTATTCCTTTCTCAGTGGTTAGACTTCAACGTGCAAAAAAAATTGGTTTCTGGTATTAGATATATCTTCAAATCAAGGTAACTCTTGTATTTCAAGTTCCAAACGAGCACTAGTCATAAATTTGTTAGAATAACTGGTAGTAATGTGTAGGAATATGTTCGTTGGTTGTATGAGAGTTTATCTGGAGAACTAATGTTGTATCTCTTTAACTAAAAAGGTGACTATCATTATTTTCTATCAGGTATATATCATGTGTTGTTGGCTGTCCCGTAGAAGGAGCAGTGTCTCCATCAATAGTTGCATATGTGGCTAAAGAACTGTTAGATATGGGTTGCATTGAAATTTCTCTTGGTGATACAATTGGAGTTGGTACTCCAGGTAATTCTAAATCTTCTCTGCTTTCACATTTTGCCATTTTGTACCTTTGATCTGCCAGAAGAATCTGTATCTTGTGCCTGTGGTAAAATTCTAGTACGTGCCAGCAAATTACATTGCTTGTTAGTAATTCTGATTCTTAATTGAAGAAGAATTTTATTTGCATTTCACTTCTTTGTTTGAGAAGATAGTGCTGGATTACTTTCAGCTACACACTACTGAGCCAACATAGACAGCTAAAAGATATATGAGAGTGCAGTGTTACTATGTTATTAGTTAATTAGTAACACATTTTAGTAGAATTAGATTGCTATGTAGAATTGCTGGATTTTAGATTCAATTTCCAGTGACAGATAGCGATGACATCTCACTCTTTATGCTGGAATGTATTAAGTTATGTTTCAATGTGGTCTTCTTCTGGCTTTAAGAGAATAAAAATATATATTTTTTTTAAAAACTCTCAGGATAGTGCCAAATAGTTTTTAATGCGATGTTACCCCTGCCGGAGCCAAAAGCCTGGGATTTAAGTGGAGAAGGGTAGAGTGGCGGGCCATTATTCACCGAGTTTCGAAGTGTGCCACGGGTCCTCAGGGATTTCTTGGTTATGAAAAAAGGTTTTAAATGCGGTGCTTTTTAAGGAAACAGAAAGAAGTTAGTGTATATAATCCTTAAAATAATTGATATGATATCATCTATCAAGTGTTAACTGCTAAATGCTTGTACTGGTCATGATAACCTTGATAAAGGCATGATAGGAAAGACAATGGTGTTCACCTTCTGTGAAGTCTACGCACGATAGGCACGATGTGATATCTCGATTGCTTAATAAGGAGATGAAATGATTTGAAGGAGCACCAAATGCTGTGAAGTCAATGCAGAATCCATATGAAAGTATTCGCCATCTATGAATCTGTTATTCAACTAAATTGTCTATGCCGGAACTATTAACATAAGTGCAATGAATGTTCATCAAATGGTTTTCCTTAAAATTAAAAGAAGACATTTACTATTTGTCAATCTTTTCTTGGGTTTTATGTGAAATTGATTTGATTGTCAAAACGTCATTCCTTGCTTCAGCAAACCATCTTTTATTTGTTACATCTTCCCATATTTTCTGTCTCCAACTTTCCATTTGTTAGGTACTGTTATTCCGATGCTTGACGCTGTAACCCAAGTTGTCCCAGTAGAGAGGCTTGCTGTTCATTTTCATGACACTTATGGACAAGCTCTTTCCAACATTCTTGTGTCATTGCAAGTAAGATCTCCTTTCTCTACTTCTTGTAGTGAGATAAGTTTTTCAGATGTTTTTTCTGGCCGTTTCGATCACATTGTGAGAACATTTGTTTGCTGTATCGTTGGTACTGTATAGATCCAAGTTAAAAGGTCTAGGATGTCTTTTTTTTCTTATGCCAGCTGGCTTGTGAAAACAAATTGCAAAAAGATGAATGTAAAATGAAAAATAGTGAAGGTATCTAGTAATCACAGGAACAACTCACCGAGCTAATTGGTCTGGCAAGAATATTTCCCCTATTTTGGAAGGGAAGCTGTGGGGAATTAATTAATTAATTACAGAATCTTCAAGCATTTTGTTTCATTCGGGAAATAATTTTCCGTACCACTTCAAACATGAGTTAACATTCTATTTTCTTCTGTCATCCTTTTTGGAATGTAATTTTTGTTAAAGAGGTGTTAGGAATAAAAATCCTGATAATAAAGTATCGCATGAAAAGGATGTTAATGACTGTGCGGTCATTCAGTGTGTGGTTCTGAGAGGATAAGGGCAGATAAAAAAGATTATTATGTTAAGTTTGGTAGAAAATGAGTCTCCTGGCTGGATTATATTTAGGATTTGTTAGCTATAGAAAATCCTGTTAATATTTTTCTCCCGGAGGACTAGGGATTACAATCTATAGATGAGCTTGTGTAGTGTCATTGTGGCCCGTCCAATATAAATAGGGGAAAGGGAGTCTTTTCCACCCTTTTCCTTGGTTCTTCCTTCTGCATCTCCCCGATTCCAAACCCACCTCTTTCCCCCTCTCCAACTCCTCATGAGCAACTTTCCGGACCCCAGATGCTCTGTTGTTCCTTCATTCCCTCTCTCTAATCCTCTCTGATCCCAGCTCCAAGTGATAAGGACTTCCAACTTGCTACGAGCGTGGTCATCCTCTATGCTAACTGTACTTGGGATTTTATATTACTTAGTCCTTTTGAAGTCATCCTTAGAACCTGTTAACACAACTCTTAACGCTTTCACGACTGGCTCTCTGGCTTCTCTCCAGCTTCCTCTGCATCAGCCTCCTTCCTGACCTCGGCTTCGATGTACAATAGGTGACAGACACCTTTTACACTACATCTCGAGTAGCTGTGCCACCGAAATGGCGTCTCGCACTCGACAATTGTGTGTTCATCATTCTGAAGGACATGAATAGGAATTAAATTCCTACTTTAGACTCTTAACACATGATCTAACATCAAAGAGAACTTTGTAAATGTCATCGTAGCCTTACAGTTATGTGCGTTATTCGACACACCCATAAGTAGGACTCGACTAGATGCAACACTATGATTTCTATGACACACCTAAATATTGTGCTCTGGTTCCAAGTTGCACGCCCCAAACCATATGGCAGTGACCGGCACCCACGAGCCACATGTCAGGCGAGCTGGTTCTTAACCTTGTGGTAAATCCGAGCGACCCTACATCGCAATGCATCAGTAATACTAAACATAATCATCCCATAGAAAGGCTCAAATGATGACATATCTGACTTAAGCCTCGACGAAGCATAGTCTATATACGACCCCATACTCACACATCTACCCGTAGAAGCTTCTAAGCAGTTTGTTGTACGAACTGTCAATTGAGTATAGCTTGACAAATGAGTAAAATGAGAAAAATAAACCAACCCGCCACTGTAGTGGGGCTCACAAACAAAGCTCTGTATATTAGTACTCAAAACTCATTACCGGAGTATTGACTAAACCCGTACACACGAAGGCAAGGGAGTTAGCATAAATTGCAGAGTTTTAGGACATAAAGTTGATTTGATAGGGTCTTTCATGTGCATCTTGTTACCGTATCTAGGTCATTCCGCAAATTACTTAATTGTTGGAAGTGGCGTAAACTTATTATGTATTCTTAGACACTCTTGAACCTTAATGCATAAATATTGCTTTATTACCGAAGTGTTTTATCTGGATAGATGGGGATCAGCACAGTGGATTCATCTGTATCAGGCCTTGGGGGTTGTCCATATGCTAAAGGTGCCTCGGGTAATGTGGCTACGGAGGATGTCGTTTACATGCTCAATGGACTAGGAGTGAAGACAAATGTGGATATGAGAAAGCTTCTATTGGCTGGAGATTTCATCTGCAAACATTTGGGTCGCCCTTCTGGTTCTAAGGCTGCCATTGCCTTGAGTAAAACATCTACTGTCTCAAAGCTTTAAGGGGGGACATCTGATGTCTTTGAATTAGTAAACTGCTCCTGCTCTGAGGGAAAGTCACTTTATGCCAACTCATACTGTACCATAATTTTCTTAAACATATCCATGACGATGTTAGTCGTATGGCCGCTGGGTTTATCTGAACCCGGTACTTTTGCCGCGGAGCACAAATTTATATGTAAAAATTCATTAAATTTGTTACAAATGATTGGTCTGAATCCATAATTTTAAAAATACAATAGGTTCAATGCTAAAAACCTTAAAAGTTGAACGCACAAAATCTAAATCCAGAATCCCCTTTTGGTCCTAGTGACTGACTGGATTGGTCTTTTGAGGGCTGATAGTGGGAAGGAAGAGGAAGTTCTCAATTGAGAACCGCACGGAGGGCGGTAGACCTGTAGGATGCAAACTCATTATTAGTAACAAGTTCATTTACACTGGTACAGAGTCTAATAATGCTTGTATTCATCGAATAGTCAATTTCTTATTGCTGAGGCTGAATCTCAGTATGACGAGCATTATATACTATAGAATTCGAGACATTCCAAACTAGGTAAATAAATAACCCTGGTCGTTTGGTACACAGAGTAAATTATTCCGGGATTATAATAAGAATTAATTTATACCACATGAGAGATGGGATAAAATAATCTCATATTTGATGGGATAAGGTGGGGTAAAATGAGATATTCTGGATTAAGTCTGGGATTAAATTTATATCTTGTTTGGTTGGCGGTATAAATTTAATCATACATCTTATCCCATCTTATACCTCATATCAAATGATAGTAACTATTCACAACCTTCGACATGTAACAACAATCCAAACAAGCTGGAAAAAACTTATTTAAGCATGTTGAGATCACAATCTCTAAAATATTTTTCAAATATTTTTCAATTTTTCAATTTTCTTTTGTAATATAACGTAGGTGGTTATATCTATTCCTAAGCGGGTTGTGAAACACAACTTAACCGAATCAACTTCATAGTATGGGAATCAAAAGAACTTTATTGTTTGTAACACCAAATATTAGTAACCGGTAAGCGATTTCACATATACAAGGAAGCGATTTTAGATAAGAATTTGGTAATTAAAGTCTTTCTTAAAGATGATCTTATTATTTTATCTTTTTGAAATATTTGTTTACTTTTCTATACATATTTTATTCCTGAAAGGCATCATAATATTGTAACACCTCATACTTTAGACGGAGTTCCACATCGACAAAATACAAGAAGGATACTGGGTATATAAGTTAACAAGACATCGACTCTAATGACATGTTTTAAACCCATAAAGGTTTAGGCCCAGAGATAAACTTCATAGTAGGGACATTAACAAGCTCTATTGAATATTCCATCTATTTCCCAGTTTTTTTTCCTCAGAAGTCCTTAACATGGGAAGAAAAATACCTGAAAAATATAAAATCTCCTCAATAAAAATAAAATATAAAAAAAAGCGCATTCCGTAAACCTTGATGCTTAAAGCTTCATGGCTTAATTGAATTGCTTGGATTGACCTATGCCTTTTCATTTTTATCATCAACTTTTTCTTGTGGATGAAATTTTTTTAAAAATTATTATAAGAACGGGAAAAGGGTTAAAATTATTTTAAAATTGTAAAATTGTTCTTTAACTAATTTCGTTTAAAGTGCACATTTAGGGAATTATTTTTCTAAATAAAACTCTTATCTTCTCCCCCCTCATTCCCTCGTCATCTTCAAAAACCTCCACAAAACCTTATCAAATAAAGCCACCGGCGATGGCGACGATTGCAGCCGCCGTAGCGGCGGCTTCCTCCGCCTTCACCTCCCTCCACCTTACCCGCGCAACTCCCTACACGCGCCGCCACATTCACACTCTCATCACATCCTCACTCTCCTCTACCTCCTCAACTGAATTCAACATCACCTTCGCTCCTCCAAAACCAAAAGTCAATAAACCAGAACCCTCACTTCCCATAAACCCTAATTCCAGCTCGGACATAGCCGAACTCGGTGATCAACTCTATATCCCCTGGATTGTTCGTGATGAAAAAGGTAACCTCACTCTCCAATCGACTCCTCCGGCGCGTCTACTCCACGACATGGCTAATGCTAGCACAAGTAAGAAGAATAATAAGAAGAGCAAACAGATTGCTTCTAAAGCCGCGACGGTGGGTCCTACAGCTGAACCTAAGTATTCAAAAGCGGCTCGCCGGTTTTATAATGAGAATTTTAGAGACCCTCCTCAACGCCTCAGTAAAGTCCTTGCTGCTTCCGGAGGTAATTTTAGCATCTCTAATTGTACCCTTTTCACCATTGTGCAAAATTAGAGACAGTTGTTGTAAAGTAAGGGAAAAATGTTGATATTTAGTTATGAGCAGATTGTGTTATGCGGTATCTAAGTGACATTATCAATTCCTTAAGTTGTAAGTGATAGATAGTTGCTGATGCCATAGACTGTGTTGAGGGGCGGGCCCATTATCCTAAAAGTTGTGTACCGTGATCACTGACCCTCGGTGGTTTCTCTGTTATCAAGGAAAAAAGAATTTGTTGTGGTGGCAATAATATTTAGAACTCAGTTAGACGTTAGTGGTGCTAGAAAACAGAAAATATATTTTGTTTATGTATGAACTAATAATGAGATGTACAATGGAGAGCATCGGTGTATCAAGAACAATGGCAGCGCTGATAGATTATCTGAAGTTAAGGTTTTGTTTATAGTGGCATCCAGACGGAGCAGTGAAGAGCTGATTTTTCAAGGTCGGGTTACTGTGAATGGTTCTGTTTGCAAAACTCCACAGGTCAAGTTTAGAAATGCTCCCATGTTGCAAAATTTGTTAGGGTTTGACTCCGGTGCATGTTTTTTGTTGCTTGGCTATATTTTTGACATCTATTCTGCTTGTTGGCAGACTAAAGTAGATCCAGCTAGGGATGTAATTTATGTCAATGGAAATCGTCTTCCTAAGAAATTGCCTTCAAAGGTCTATCTTGCACTAAACAAGCCTAAAGGGTGTGTCTATCCTTCTCTTTTTATCAATAACACTGGAGGAGTTTGGACTTTTGTTTGTTATGTCTGTGAATTGATTTGATTCAAGTTTAACAAAATTACAGGTACATATGCTCATCTGGGGAGAAAGAAACTAAGTCAGTCATGTCTCTTTTTGATGATTTTGTAAAGAGTTGGGTATGTTTTCTTCTGCTTGTATGGATTGTTTGTAAATGTTTGTTCTTTCTGAGAAACCTGTGGCCTGGGAAGAATGGGCTATTTTGTAGTGCTAATTTATGGGATTTATGTTATATACACTGTCAGTTCTAAAAGTTGTGCCCAAAAAGAAAAGCTGTTACTTTCAGCAGCATTGCCATTACTATACTCTTGACTTTTTATATCTGCTGTGTCTTTTTTTTAAAGGATAAAAGGCATCCTGGACAACCAAAACCTCGACTCTTTACAGTTGGCCGGCTTGATGTTGCCACGACTGGCTTGATTATTGTGACTAATGATGGTATAGATGACATTTTCTTTTATAATTCCTCAGCGCATGCCATTTGTGACCTCACCAAGGTCTTTTAAAAAAGATAACCTCCATAAGGTTCGTTCAAATGCTGCCTGCATAGTAATCTGGTTTATGTTGTTCTTGCAGGGGAGTTCGCCCACCAGATTTCACATCCTTCGTCTAATTTGTCAAAGGAGTATGGTTTTTGATGTTTTCCCTCTTTATACACCTTGCTTTTTTTTTTTTTTTTTTGGGTTGGGGGGCAAATACACAATTATCTGTTTATCTGTACACTGATGAATTTTTTGTGACGTTTACTGAACTTGTCTTTTGCTATTAGGTGATCTTTTTTCATCTGCTCTAAAACATGTATATTGTTGAAAGTTTAAGCAAACCAGTTTATCTTTCTGTTATGATCATCACTCACCAGATGATCTTGTTCTAGATACATTGCAACTATTGATGGTGAAATACATAAGCGACACTTGATAGCCATTAGTGAGGGAACAGTCATTGATGGTGTCCATTGCACCCCAGATGCTGTGGAACTACTACCAAGGCAACCTGATGTACCAAGACCTCGTCTGCGGATTGTGGTACTGTTCACCGCTCAATCACTTATCTTTGTTTGTCTATTAGAAGAGACAGCTAGCTCCTTTCTTAAAATCCTGAATTAGTTGGTATAGGCTATTCTATCGAAAAATATTGTGTACCTTTTTTGCTACACATTTTTATTAGGTAGGATCCTAGAGCATATGAGCAGAAGATAAGAATTGGTTTTGTGAGCTCTGATTTTGTGGAAGGATACAAAGGAAGGGCACAATCAATTTCTTCTCGTTGAAGTCTATGAATTGATTCTGTGAGCTCTGATTTTAGTTGCTCTTAAGTGGGTTCTGTTGAACTGCTAGATTAACTGACATTCACTTTCCTTCGTAATAAACAATGTTCTACACGAGAAATAGTACTCACAGGATTGAAGTAACTGTACCTGAGAAATCTTCTGTACACTGAGTACTATTTGCGTAATAAACAATGTTCTAAACGAGAAATAGTACTCAGTGGACCTAAATTTCTTCTTTTCCTCATGATATAGGTTCATGAAGGACGGAATCATGAAGTTCGTGAACTTGTGAAAAATGCTGGACTTCAGGTATTTTTGTCTGACGAGTTTATTCTGTCCAACTTACCATATAATGGATCGTATCTTGGTGAGAGCTAAAGAAAGTGATGGGTTTATGCAAAACAACATACTTGTATTGACCTCAACTCTGCTGTTTTTTTTTCTGTATTTCAGCTGCGTGCGCTGAAGCGTATACGTATAGGTGGTTTCAGGCTTCCATCAGATCTTGCGTAAGTTTGCAGTATTTCTTTCTGAACTTCTTTCGGTGGCAGTACTATGATTAGGAAGGTCATGTTATAATGTGTACTACATCTTCAACCTTTATGAAAGTTGATTTGTGCAGTCTAGTCAGATTACACACGTTTAAAGCTCTCAAATTGTCAAATATTCCACGCCTAAAACACGGAGACGAGGCGTAGGTGTGCTCCCCGAAGGCTAGGACTCACTTGTCCCTTAAGTTATTAACTTATTCAATATCTTTCATTAGTAAGTATGGGGAAGTCCTCTCTACCTCCACAAGGTAGGGGTAAGGTCTGTGTACACATTATTCTCCCCATACCCCGCACTGTGGAAATACACTGGGTATGTTGTATTTGTTGTAGTAAGTACGGGGAAGTCTGGCATAGGTAAAAAGTGAATTTAGATCTCAATATGTGACTGGGTTTCGACTGAATATTTTGTGTCTTTGGGCTCATCCGGAGCTGAGATTGGTTGCTACTATTGGAGCCCGAAATTGCCATTTCCTATATGCTTTTCCTTTTAGCTGTTGTTTTCTGTTTCTCTATATCTTATATTCAGGCAGGAAATGTCTCAGATGCTTGCTTCAAAGCGGTAAGCGAACAAGCAAGGAAAAGGGGTTGTGGGGGTGTACTCTCTAAAAGCTGATTGTCTTTTCGTTCTGAGCTGCAAAGAACGCTTTTGCTTCTTGAAATCAGCGTCAACAGAAAACCATTTCATTTCCTCTTTTATGTAGATAGTGCTGTTAAACTATTTAGACGGTTCTTTGCACTATTAGACAGTTCTTTGCACTTTTTGGCACTCTTTTCCCCCTTTTTCACTTTGTGATAGCTATTTCCTATGTTTTGCGTTAACTGGCATCTTGCACCTTGCCGTTAACAGTATTTCCATTTTTCTATCCATGGCGACCTTCTAACTGCAGAAAATAAAACTGGAGAAAAAGGAATAATAAGATTAAGAAGACAGAGGTCCACTACGTATGTGCACAAATAGGATTTAAAACAAATCTTTGAAGTAGGTTTCTTGAGTTTGCACGAAGGCACCTAGGTTTTAAGCTTGCACTTTTCCAAATGAAATGTCTTAAAATGATTGTACTTGGCCATCTTGCTATTTAACCATTTGAAAGGGAAGATTAGTCATTTTACTTAAAATGGGAAGAAAGTGTGGAAAAGGGAATTAATTCAGGTACATTCAATTGAAAAAAAAATTGCATTTGCACTTCTTTTCTTGACAAGTAAATATTAGACGCATAAATATGATGAGGCTTTCAAATGTTCAGAGGCTTTTGCGCTTTATTCAATTTACTCGTGGGAAAGTACTTCAGATGCGTTTTCCAATCTTAATATGTGATGTTGCACTACTTGAATCTTATATTTGTGATTTTCGAAGCTTGGGAGGTTGGAGTATGTTTTGAATGTTTACTTCAGTAGTAACACTATAAATGTATAGATGTTTGATTTTGTTTGCTATCCATCCATAAGGCTTCCATTAATTTGAACATTCGCTCTCCTATCTCCTATATGCTACAAGAGTCGAGACTAAAAGCTTACCAATTTCTGCATTTTTGACATGGACCCGGTTGTTACAATGGCTACAGATGCATGACATATATAGGCTTAGTGGTTGGAAATTTGTGCCACACTTGTTTATATTGGTTATTTTGGTTTTCTGCCCCCTGGGTGGCATTTTTGCTGTGTCTTTCTTGAAATAACACACTAAATTGCTGATTCTTAACTTTGCAGGCTTGGCAAGCATGTTGAATTAAATCAAGCTAATCTGAGGGCATTGGGTTGGAAGAGTCAAAAGTTAGATGAGGTCAAAACCTAGTCTCCTAACAACATGCACTAAATGGTCATAGCTATCAAGGATTACGTAGAAGAATAGTCGAAGTGCGCACAAACTGACCTGAATAAGAGAAAAAGAATTTGGTTGTGTAGCATTCACTCATGTCCCAAACCTTCCAATTCTTGCAGATCTAATAAGGTTTTATAGTCATTGCAAGATGAATTCACCATATGTCAGCTGTCATCAGTAAGTATTCTTGTAACTGGAAGCTTAGTACCTCCATTATATATATCTCTGCCAATTAACAAGCAGCAGGCCTATGAAATTGTACATACTACAATTATGTGGTTGATGAATGTACAATGTATTCGATAGAGACTTGTACTTAATTTTATTTTATATAATATTGGACTGAATTGAGTATTTAAGCATATAGGCGCGACATGGATTGGAAACTTATATAGCTAATCGCAAGTTGCTCATGTTTGAGGCCTAGTTGTTATATGAATCTACGTTGATGGAAGGAAATGATCCAGGTGATAGTTCTTGCCAGCAATTTATGCTTCTTGTTCTATAGTTCAATTTGGTTTGGTTTTTTCTTCTACACATATAATTCCAACCCGAGATTTTTTGTGTACCGGGCTGTCATTTTTTTTTTATTTTTTATTTTTTTATATATAATTCCAGTTAGGTTGCTCATGTTGCAAAAAATTTGCTGTTGACAAGAACATGGAAGACGGGATTTCCAAACTAAGAAACCACGTGATCTTCTGATGGGCATTCTTTAATATTGCCGACAAATATAGAACATAAAGACCCTGTACTTTATAAAATCATTTTTAAAAGCGATCAAACATAAATAGAACCATCTTGGATCTGACTCAATATTCTATTGTCTTTCTCGTGTCTTTTGCACGACGGCCGGTTAAAGCGAAAGATCAAATAATGAATCACCCTCCAATTCAGTGTTTATAGTAAACTCATTACTTTATTATGATCGGCGCAAGTGCACCTGTAGCGATTCTCAAGGATGCTATTTATAAATTAGGTAATATTTATTTTGTCCTGAAAGTTTAAACTAAAAATCTTAACTTCAGGATAATTTATGATACCAAAAATTTGAATTGAAAAATTAAAATTCATGATGCGCTTGTTAATTTTTAATCACAATCCTTTTGAGTGGCTATCTAGTGTCATTTCTATTCATGATTGAAAAACTATCAAGATCAAAATATATATTAAATGAATCAAACAGAATTAATTAGTACACAATCGCATCAAAATTTATTTTTATTTTACTGAGAATTTCTTTGATAACTCCATCCCACCCACAAAACTTCTCCCAGTGTAAATGACAACAACGGACCTCTTTTTTTGTTTTTTTTTGGCCCCGGGGGGGGGGGG